>FLSR01004871.1:20741792-20753416 GCA_900092035.1 Leuciscus waleckii
ATCAATTTAACACATCCTTGCTGAATAAAAGTATTGATTTATTTCAAAAAAAGAAAGAAAAAAAATGACTGACCCCAAATGACTGACCAGTAGTGTATATTGTTGTTACAAAAGATTCCTATTTTTAAAACATTTGCTTCTTTTTTTATTTTTTTTATTCATCAAAGTATCCTAAAAAAGTATCACAGGTTATGAAAAATTATTAAGCAGCAGCACTGTTTCCAACTTTGATAATGAATCATCATATTAGAATGATTTCTAAAGGATCATGTTATAGACTGGAGTAATGATCCTGAAAATTCAGCTTTGCATCATAGAAATAAATGATAATTTAAAGTATAATAAATTGAAAACCAATTATTTTAAATTGTAATAATATATCACAATATTACTTTTTTTTTCTGTATTTTTGATCAAATAAATGCAGGCTTGATGAGCAGAAGAAACTTCTTTCAAAAACATTAAAAATAGTAATGTGTCCAAACTTTTGGCCTGTACTGTATATATTTAATCTGTTTTTAATAAATGTTTGGTCAATCCACAGCTGCGTCAAGCCCAGTTTTTTGGCTCTTTTGTTTTTTTTTGTCACTTATACAAACATCCTGAATGTTGCATTTCCACAAATGCCTTTACCGTCAGGACAGACGAGAAAAACGAGGTGATTTGCAAGTGAAATTGGCTGAAAGTTCATGCACAGCCTGAAGGTCTCGTCTTCAAAACAATGTCATTTGCATGAGTATATCAGTGCTGATGAGTCTTCACACTCAGATTACTGTGATACTGTTAGTTTGATCTTCTGACTTTCAGTCTTTTCAGAGGATTCAGGTGTAGGACGTTCAGACAGGTGATGTTTCTGCGTCATTGACGTGTAAATGTGGACAATTGTGTGGGTTTCCGGGCTGGTTTAGCAGTGGAGTTTCAATTAATGTTCTTTTTGGAGGCAGTTTTATGCTCTTATGAAAGGTTGTTTCCACAACGGAACAAAAATAAAAGTAATTGTGACTTTAATTGCGACTTTTTATATATCTCACTCACAATTATCTCACAGTTCTTACTTTTTTCAGAATTGTGAGATATAAACTCAGCTTACGAGCAAAAAAGTACGAATTGTAAAATCGCAATTACCTTTTTTAGTTTTATTCTGTAGCAGACACGGGGGCAAAATGAATTCAGAGAAAAAAGTCAGAATTATGAGATATAAACACACAATTATGAGTTCATAACTTGCATTTGTGAGAAAAAAAAGTCTTATTTTTTTGCTAAAAGTCACAATTACCTTTTTTATATTTGTTTACCATGGCGGCAAAAAAAAAGAAAAAAAAACTGAATTCCGAGGGAAAAAAAGGCACAATTCTGAGATGTAAAGTTGAAATTATGAGGGAAAAAATCTGAATTGCCAGATGTTGCAAGTATGAGTTCCTAACTAAATTGTGAGGAAAATAGTCTTAATTGTGCGATTAAAGAGTTGCATTTACCTTTTTTAATATATTGTTTTTGGTGGTGAAAACAAGCTTTCATAGAACTGGAATCTGTTTGTTTCATTCTCCTGGGTGGGTGTGTGGCATAACACTGGCTCAGCCAATGGTGTGCATGTGTGGGCGGAGCTATCTCTGTGCCTTGACTAATGGCAGACAGGGACAGTATTTTAACTTTGACAGCGATGACTATTTATGCAGTTTTGTTTCAGTGCTTCACACTTGACCTGTAAAGGAGCGAGTGTTGTGCAGTTACCTGTGTTTCATCAAGCTCACTCACAGCACTCAACACTTATAGTGCCCTTTATGCAGAAGCAGCTCAATGCCAGGAAGCCAACAGATGTGCTTCGGCAGGAAAATAACAGGCCTTTTATTGTGTGACAGTGGGGAGTGTGAATAATAGTGAAACAAAAACTGTCACATAAAGGCAGTCACTAAAGTCTTGATATAGTCTCGCCTGCGTTTGCCAAATGAGGTTCTTGTGCTGCGAGGTATAAGATTTGAATCATGTCTCTGACGGTATGTTGTGTGCAGGAGGAAGACACTTCAGTGCACAAAAGAGCCAGCTGTCCGTGTCTTACCGCCCTCCATCTGTTCTGTGTTTTGTCTCAGCTTTTATACGCATCTCACGCTCTTGTCTTTCTGTCTGTGTGGCACTGAGACTAATATCATACACACGTACGCTTGAGGTTTATGACCCAGCAGTCGCACTGGACTCTGACTGTCGTGATGATGTCACACTGTGTGTGTCACTCCCTCAGAAGTGAACTGAGCAACGATTAGGGGTCATTCCTCATACGCGGGACCTTTTGAACGATTGATGAGAAAACTCACTTCATCTCTATTAATTAACATCATTACCTCAAATTATTTTTCATATTTTCAAGCCTATTTTGAAATGATCAAACTTAGTGTCATTTGATCAGACAGAATGTGTGAATGTTTTAAAGAGACACATACCAACCAACTCTTGAATATTATATTTCAATATTTTATCCAATTTAATTAGACAAATATAATTCAATTAAAAAGTCAATTTTATTTTTATTTATTTATTTAACCTTTATTTAACCAGGTGAGGACATTGAGAACACTTTCTAAATACATACACTCATAAACAAACTTATCACAGATGGGCTAAATGTGCTTTTTAACACTTTATTTAAACCTTTTATTAAATATTTATTGTTGTAAAGTTGTGCCTGGAGTGTAAAACTGATGTACACGCGTTCATGATGATATGAAACATATGAATGTGGTCATACCAATCTTGCACTCATTATTCCAGCAATAAATCACAATGTAGCAGATATTAGCTATATTAATATATATATATATATATATAAATTTATAAATAATATATATTATTTATTTTATAAATAATTTTTCAGATTTTCAAGCCTATTTTGAAATGATCAAACTTTGTGTCATTTGATCAGACAGAATGTGTGAATGTTTTAGAGAGACACTTCAATATTTTACAGCTTGTGTTTTTGAATTATTATTATTATTATTTATAGTACTTTGGTCAACTTTGGTTGTTTTGAAATTGTGCTTTATAAATAAACATTGTATTGTATTGTATATTTGATCCAATATATTAAGACACTTATCACAGATGGACTAAATTGACTTCTTCACACTTTATTTAAACTTTTTTATTAAATATCTATTGTTGTAAAGTTGTAAAACTCAGTGTAAAACTAGTATACGCGTTTATTTTTGGCCAAGTGGTCAATCTTGCACTAATTTTTCCCAGCAATAAATCACAATTTGGCAGATATTAGCTATATTATTAGATGTTATTTTGTAGGTTTTAGTGAAACTGACCAGATGGAAGGAGTTGTCCTCTGCAACCAAGGAGGATATTGTTCAAATAGCAAACCCTGGTCAATCGGTTTTCGACGTTGCTCATGTGCAGGGTGTGAATGGTCACAATGTCCATTTTGAAAGGAGGATGGAAATCACCTTGAATGTGCATAAACAGCTTCTAAAGACCTGAACGAGACATCCAACCTCCAATTTCATCTTGAACGGTAAGCCATCGGCTAAGAGGCGGGATTGAGAGGTTCAGTAAAGAAACCATTTATTAGTTTTATCTTCTGCAACAAAAAAAAACCTTGCATTTGCCGAAGAATACGGTAGGGGGAACATGATGGGGGACGTATGGCTGCATAATGTTGTTACAACTTGCTGGCACTATGACAATGGACCAATACTTGCGAATCCTGCTGAACACGATGTAGCCAAGTATGGAGAATCAAGATGTGGAGATAAAAAATAAAAAAAACATGATAACAATCCCAAACACACCGTGCATGCAACAAA
The DNA here is from genome assembly GCA_900092035.1 of Leuciscus waleckii. Classification (NCBI taxonomy): domain Eukaryota; kingdom Metazoa; phylum Chordata; class Actinopteri; order Cypriniformes; family Leuciscidae; genus Leuciscus; species Leuciscus waleckii. The sequence continues at coordinate 20,745,596 of FLSR01004871.1, forward strand.
GTTTTGTGCAATGAAAGTGTTCATGCTCAGCATTTTAAAGTCTTCGAGTTTAAAGTCTTCAGGCTCCTGACCTTAAAGCTGTTGAAAACCTTTGGGAAATTATTAATGTCATCCAGGTCTTCCAATGAAGCTCAACTTTAGGAAGAACTTAAGGAGGATTAGAAAGAAGTTAAGCATGACACATACACAAAGTTGTCAAATGGATCAACTTAGGATAATGGCTGCTGTAATCAAAAAACAAGGGAGAACCAACAAAATATTAAACATAGTCAATGTGCTTTATATTTCCTGTGCGCTTTTTGCACAATAAGTTTGCCTTCTACAAGTAATTTTGCCATAATTAGTCATTTTAATACCAAAACCAAATGAATGTGTACTTCTTCCCAATATAACATACTCATATTTTGATTGTTTAATATAATCTGAAGTGTCATTAAGCACTGTTGCTTCACCTGTTGACGGTCACATTCAGCTGACATTGTGGGCTGTGCTTCAAACCCTAGTGAGAAGACTATGTAGACAGCGGGATTGAGCGTCACGTGCGCGTGCAGCCAGCGAACTCCAACGCGCCGCCCACAACGCTGTTTACGCAGGCGTCTCGTTTTGAGACGCGGCCAGAGACTCTCTCTCTCTCTCTCTCTACAACGGCTGAGTGAAAGTTGGAAATCCCGCTGTCAATCGTATCTTGTTGTTTCGGGAAAAGCCTGTTTAAATCCCCAGCACGGAGTTTATTCATCACTGTTGTATCGATATTTTGTTGTTTTTTTTTTATAACCCAGGACCGTTGAGGCGGAAGTTCTGGACAGGTATGATCGGTACGTATATATGACATTTATCGATAAAATTAGCGCTATTAACGTTCTCTCGAAATTACGTATTAAGTCATACTTCAGATTTAGAGATTCTGATTCTTGAGAGAAGCAATTGATTGACAGGGATCTCCTGTGAGTGTTTTAACCTGGATCAAGTAACGTTAGGCAGTGTGTGTGTGTGTGTGTGTGTGTGTGTGTGTTTGTAAAAGTGGAGAACCTGAATGACAGTTTCAGGAGAGGCATGAAATATGGTAACTTACTAACTTACCATGAAATAAAATGAAATATGGTACTATCATGGTAACTCAGTCTGCAAAATTCCTAGTAATAAAAAATACTATGATATCTATATATACTCATTCAACAGAATTGTATTTATGTATGTATATTAAATATTTTTGTTTAACTTAACGTTACTGTTCATCTGCATTAATAACGGATGTGTTCACATTGAAGTGAATTTAGAGTAAATATTAGGCTATGTAACACAAGTGTGATTTGTATGTCATTTGCTGTCATTATTGTGTATAAACCAGCATCATATCAGCTGTACAACAGGGGGATTTCAAACTGGATCACAGGAAAAAGTTTAGAGAAAAACAGTGTAAACATTTAAAAAATAAATAAATATAATAAATCAATAAATTATTTGATTACAACAAATAAGAAATGATTAAAATAAATGTATAAAAGTAGATAAAAAATTATTCTGATAAATAAATCATAACAGTAGGCTACTATAGTGAGAAGAAAAAAAACGTTATAATTTAACATAATAGAAACTAAATATTTATTTTACAAAACTCATTTATTATATTATAATTATATTAATATTTCACAGTGTAAGTCGGGACTTTACACATAAAAATAATATATAGGCCTAGCTGCCTTTTAAACATTAGAACGGGGTCCCTTTCACGAGGATGATCATATTTGAGGGTCCACGGCTAATAAAGATTGAAAACCCCTGAGAATAAACAGTATCACAAACTCTACAATTCAGTCCATCATTCCTCTTTCTGTGAATAACTAAAATGAACTATCTCTCAGTGAGTCAAGGCTACTTCAGGGGCCTGTGTGTGAGGTCAATCTCAATGAACACTGACCTCATCAGTGTGTGGGTCACTCTGATATCTCTCTGTTTGCTTTATGATAAACTACAGCAAACCTGTTTGTTACGCTCACAGACTAAAGTGATGACAACATATATACAGGGAAGACGGCTCACATCTGAGTAAACATCCAGCTCATCATGATCATCTGGGCGTCCTGCGCCGTTCAGCTGGATTTCATGAGTGTTTCACTGAAGAATGTTGCACCTGTAATTATAACGAGGCGTGTTGAACGTGTGTGTGTGTTGTATTTGTTGTTTAGTTTGAGCAGTCGGCGCGAGGAATGCTGTCCTGAGACCAGCTTTACGCCAGAAACGGCTTTGTACAGGTAAGATATACCAAACACACATGCGTCTGTTATAATGATAATCTACTTTAATAAACAAGTTTTTTTTTTTAAATATACTTTTTTATTATTTTGTAAATAAAACAAAGATTATTGAAGCATGAAAGAAAATACTATTTCAGTGTTTCTACTTCAAAATTTCACATTTAATTCAATGTGGTACTAATTTCTTCGGAATTATCTATATTTAATTGCAATTTCAGAGGGAAAATTGTTTAAAAGTAAATCCTACATAAAATGTTTTTTCAGTGTATCTGCAGAAAACAAACTATGCATTTGTATTATCAGATTTATTTTTGGCATGTACCATGATAGTACTATAGTATTTCAGGTACAATGTAATTTATTATCATTTGGGGATGGTAATACATGATATTTGGGCATTTACCATTAGCCTGGTTAAAACCAGACCATTCTCAGTAGTAACTGAGTTATGGTCTGGCAAAGCTTCATTAATACTCATTCCAAAGGGGCGTCACCAACGGACGTCGCTCAAATGCCTCTGGGCGCAATTGGATCGACCTAAAACCAATCAGAGCGATCGTCATCGTGTAAAGCCATATGCTGCGTCCCTAAGTTACACTACGCCATAAAAGTATGTACTCTTTTTGTGAAGAAAAGGTATTTACTTTTGAATGTGTAGCAAAACAGTAGGCAAGCTTTGGGACATACTACTTCGTCATCTTTATCGGACGGATCTGTCACGTGCGTCCTGTCACGTAAACTGTCCTGTCAATCATCTTAAAATCCTCTATTAAATCTAATTTAATTTCCTACCGTTTCGGAGAGAAATGTAGAAGCACGTTCATCTGCCAGTGGGTCTTTCATGGAGACTGTCCTCATGTGTTTGCAATTTGAATATAATAATGCATTTAAAAGTTGCTGCGCTTCACCAACGGACGTCACTCAAATGCCTCTGGGTGAAATTTGGATCGACCTAAAACCAATCAGAGCGATCGTCATCGTGTAAAGCCCGCCTCAACGTTTCTGATTGGTGCCTCGATTTGGACGGATTAGAAATCGGCTTGAATGAGCTCTTTGCCAGACTACTTGCAGAGCAAATCTAAATTTGCCGGAAGTTTGTCTGGGTTTTCCCAGGCTAATTTACCATGGCAGTATTGTGGTATTTTTTTTTTAATGAAGCTTGGGGTTCCATGTAAATTTCTACAAATTAAAACAAAAATTATGATAATACCTTAATATTTGGACATTAGCCATTTTAGTACCACGATAGTCTGTGTGTGTTCACACTTGTTGTTCGGTTTGCTTGGTTCGTTTGGTCCGAAAAACAAAACAAAACAAAAACATTTAGTCCTGGTCCACTTAGCGTTCACATTGGCATATTAACACTGAACCTAAAGATACCGAACTTAAAGGCATAGGGATATGTTCACAACCTTGATTGGTCGGCTTTTATTACGTGACGGTATGTCATGATGGAATTTACCGAACATCCAAAACAATGCTGTGTTCTGGGAAAATGCCTCGCCGTGTGTGTGTAAGTACATATGATGGTACGTTGACCAGCTGAGAACTCGTGAAGAGCTTATAAAATGTGTAAAGGAGTTGAAACAGCGTCAGGAATCCCTCCGTCACACACAAGCAAAGATCTGCTGTGACGAGTCGTGGTTCTGATGCTGTGCCGAACTGTGATGGGCAACATCACCACCATGATGAGAAATAACAGGTATGTGTGATTATTCTGTCCTTTTTAGGGTCTCATGTCCCGTTTTTGGTTCATTTACATGCCTTTGGTCCGTGTTGTGTTCATATTTCAGTCGAACCGCACCAGAGATCGTTCGGAAGCGGACGAGACTCATGTTCTCATCGTCTCGGTCCTCTTGTTTGGTGTCACCAGGGTTCGGATGGCAGCGTTCACACTTATTCAGATGAACCGCACTAACAGAGCAATCACACCAGGGTTCGTTTTAATCAAACCAAACATGCCAAGTGTGAACACACCCTTAAAGTACCAAGTAAAAAGATGTAGTATTTCCACCTGGAAGTATTAATTCAGTATTACATTCTCAGGAAAAAAAGGCTCTATATAGAATCCTAGTATGATTACACGAGCGGTTTAATTCATAAAATAATCAAAATAAATAATTAATTCAAACTAAATTCATAAACTGATCCCATGATGCGAACCCCAAAAAAGGCTCTGTATATGAAGTGCCTGACAGAAGGTTCGACATAGCAGCTTTTCTTGTGCTCCACAGTATAAGGGTTTTTCTTCTGGGTTTTTTTATCTAAACTGGTTTTACAAGAAGATTTGGTGGAGCGCAACTGAGTCGTGTCGTATGAATATTGGGTTTTGTGGCAGGATGTGGAAGATATTTTGTTGACATACAGATTCTTCTGTCCGATGCCAAACACAATACGGACGGCGCGCACACACAACACTGACCCTATTTGCTGTAAAGAATCATGGAAGGAATGTGCATGGGTTCGGTGGCGAGTTACTGCCGAGTCAAGGAGAAGTGATTATTAAGTCAGTGTAACAGAGCGGGCTCGTCAGTCAGAGCAAGCGGTGTTAGTAATGACCAGGAGGGGCGCGTTATATAACAGGATGTTTATGCCACATTTTTATCTCTTCTTGCCACTCCTCTGCAATTATGAATGATTATTCACTCATTACACCCGTTTGTTTCACCCTTTTCTATTACTTTCACTCTTGGGTTTCTTTTGGTTTCTTTTGTAAGTGTACCACAGTGACCCAGAACTTTCATATCTGCATTTTCACTTTATTGTTTCTGGACTTCAAACCTTACTTGAATACTGCTCACTCCTCTAAGTTGGATTGTAGATAAAGGGCAGATAAGATTGTGTTTAGAGGCTTGTTGGCGTCACATGTGGCCGGGTCTTAGTTAACCAAACTAGACTTAACACCCAGGACAAATCTGGCTACAGGACAACATCTTGGTTTTTATAACACCTAGTGAGGCAGCGTTTTATGGGAAAATGTTCAATGTTAAAATAAAGAGCAAGAGCAGATGAGATTATATATTATTTATATTGTATATTATGCTGCCTTATAAGATGCTTTCTTTTAGCAAACGAGCAGATAAAACTTTATTATATTATTTATTATTAGTAGTATTAGTATTGTTGTAATTATCTTATTATTTATATATTATTATTATTATATATTTAATATTCTGCTGCCTTATAAGATGCTTTTTTTTGCAAAAGAGCAGATAAAACTTTATTATATTATTTATTATTAGTAGTAGTAGTATTAGTATTGTTGTAATTATTTTATTATTTATATATTATTATTATTATTATTATATATTTAATATTATGCTGCCTTATAAGATGCTTTTTTTTGCAAAAGAGCAGATAAAACTTTATTATATTATTTATTATTAGTAGTAGTAGTATTAGTATTGTTGTAATTATTTTATTATTTATATATTATTATTATTATTATTATATACTTTATATTATGCTGCCTTATAAGATGCCGTCTTTTAGCCAAATTATATTATTTGTATATTATTTAATATTTATACTTTATTTATGCTGCTTATAAGATGCCGTCTTTTAGCCAAATTATATTATTTGTATATTATTTAATATTTATACTTTATATTATGCTGCCTTATAAGATGCCGTCTTTTAGCCAAATTATATTATTTGTATATTATTTAATATTTATATGTTATATTATGCTGCCTTATAAGATGCCGTCTTTTAGCCAAAGAGCAGATATAATTTTATTTTATAATATTTTGTACATGATAATTATTTCATAATTTTATTTTATATATTATCATCTTATATTTTATATTAGGCTTCCATCTCAGACTTTTAGTTAAATTGTAAGGCTGCATTGCATATATCCTTTGCAGAGAAGGCCGTCCTATAATGCATTGCAACTGGTTTTGATCACCAGTACATGTGGTAAGTATACATACTAAAAAAACCTGCTTTTGTCATGAAGGGCTAAGCTAAATTCGTGTTTAAACAAGCTATTGTGTGTTCTGCTTTAGTGAGGCTGTGGTTAATCTAGGACTCCAGTCTCTCTCTCTCTCTCTGTGGAAATATGAAACCGGCCTGTGACATTTCAGAAGCCACTTCCTCCTCCAGAACTCTCTGTGTGTGCCAGTCTGTGTTTGGAACTCCTCATATCGGGAGTTTTATATTTATCCTTGTGGCTCCAGTGCTCTGAATCCTAATAAGGCTTTGGCATGGGCAGGACTGATGGACAGGGCAGAGAGAGGGTGGGAAAGGGTTTGGACAATGGCGTACCGAGAGTCTGTTCCCACACTCAGCTTTGTCAGATGTGACGTTAAGAGCGTAAGAGGGCGATACGGGGTGGAGAGAACTAAAGCTCACAGACCGGCAAATACAAAAGATTCAATGAACACACAGAGCCCATTTACAGTGAACTGTGGCCTTGTTGTGTGGTATTGTGTAAAAAACACCTGAACAAGCTACAACCACCCCCCGCTGTTGCTGTAAAGGCATTGATCTAGTGTCTTTCATTTGTGCTTTCATCTTCACAGCCTTTTCTGTGGTTTGTTGAAACACATCTCCCTGATAAATTATTTTTTTTTGCTGATTAATCTAATTAAGAAACATCCATAACACAACATAAGCTGGTTACCAGTCATGTGCATCTTTTTAGGACAGGATTTCACTGTTGCAATGGTCAATGCATGTTAGCTTGAGCAAATCTGTCATTTGACCCTTGTTTGCAGCCTCCCATGAGACGGACTGAATTACTGTAAATGTCCCATACCTCCAAACTTAACTGGTCTCCACTCCTGTTTAATTAGACATGCCCAGACACAATATGGATACACAGAGGAGCCAGTGGGAGCCTGTCCGAAAATCCCCGTGGATCATGCGAGTGGCTGTGGAGCAAAGCCCCGCCTCTTCGGGGGCGGAGTCAGACACAGAGGGCAGCAGCACAGAGAGCGAACAGGTACATATAATGCTGCCTTCCAATGCAAATTTATATTTTGTATTATACTGCCTTCTAAAATGCATTCTTTTAGCCAGAGAGCAGAAAAAAAAAATATATATAATAATAATAATCAGAGAGCAGAAAAAAAAAATATATATAATAATAATAATAAAAAAAAAAATATATATATATATATTAGGGCTGGGAATCGATTAAAATTTTTTAACTAATTAATCACACAATTTGCTGTGATTAATCGCAATTAATCGCATTTCCCCCAAAACTTGTAATCATCAATATTTAAACGTAGAATCACTAATTAAATCAAAAACAACACACAAAAAAAAGGTGAAAAAAGAAAAATGTCCACACAAATTGGACAGAAAATAGCCCTATGTTAAAATATTAAACATCAATATATCAATATATCATTCTTCATTCAGTTCTATGCAACATACTCAGATTTAACAGATTTATTTTTTGACTAATTATCAAAATAAAGTATAGTCATACAAAGCTATTATTACCAGAGCATGTGATCAGAGCAGGTCATTTTACCATTGTTGCCCAGCATGACTATACCAGCTCAGCAAACAGAAGTCTACTACTGAGACATTTCACGTTATTTGAGCGGAC
>FLSR01004871.1:20753522-20763866 GCA_900092035.1 Leuciscus waleckii
ACATCTCAAATTAATCGCAAAGATTAACGCGTTAATTCCCCCAGCCCTAATATATATATATATGTATTCTTTTATTATTATATATTCTTTTATATTAGCCAAAGAGTAGATACGTTTTACATTATTTTATAGATTATTTTTTACATTTGTATTTTAGGTAACACTTTATTTTAAGGTGATGTTCTTACACGTTACTGTCACGAGTATGTTCTGTCATGTCTGCACCTGTTCTCGTTAATAGTCCCTGATTAGTTGATCTGTGCCTGTTTAGTTCCCTCATTTACCCTGTGTATTTATACTCCCTGTTCGGTTCAGTCCTCTGTCGGTTATCATCTATGTGAAGTGTGTGTGTGTTGATTCCCGTTTGGATTATATTCCTCTTCCTCGTCTGCCTGCCAGCAACCCCGCGTAACAGTTACTACTACATGTACTTACTATAGTAATAATAGTAAATCATGCACAATTACAAGTAACTAGATCTAAATCTATAGTAAGTACATGTATTTAATTAATATTACTACTCAGTATTTAAGTACAATGTAACTATGTCACCCTCAATTAAAGTGGAACCAAAATGTATTATTATGCTGCTTTCTAAGATGCCTACTCTTAGCCAAAAAGTAGATAAGATTTTATATTATTTTATGTATTATTTTTCGTATTTGTTTTTATATTATCTGCCTTCTAAGGTGCCTCCTTTTAGCTCCTTTTATTTCACATTTCATATTATATGATCACACGTTCATCTTATAATCAGTCCTGCAACTTACCTGGCGTTTCAACCACATCGGTCTCTCATTCTTCACTTTACCAGTATCGGGTCAAACAAGCAGGCAGAGACCCGAAGTTCTTGACGTCACCCTCGCTGGTGCAACAGCACATCACAGAGCTCGACCAGCAGAGGGAGGAGCTCAAGATCGAGGTGAGCGGAGAACAGGTGTGTTCCCACCAGCAACAGCTCAGCGTGCAGTGAGGTGACCCGTGTGTTTGCTCTTCTGCAGCTGCAGCTGGAGGTGGCCCTGCTGAGAGGAGAACTGCAGGCAGAGCAGGAGCGACTGCGCAGACACACAGATCAACTGCAGGTGTTGCAAGAGAAGGACAGGCAAAGAAAGGGCCAGCGCTTGGCCAACAGACAGAAGGTCTGTATATTTCACAGCTTGATTTACAGATGATGCGGTTCATTAAAAGCATCATTAGTGATAAAAAACGTGCTTTCCTTCAGGAGCGTGCTCAGCTGGAGGAGCAGCGTCTGAAGGTGGAGAAGATGAAGATGAAGTGTGAGGAAATGGAGAAACAGATTCCCTCACAGCCAGAAGACCAGCGGGAGCAAATGCTGCTTCAGCTGCAAAAGGTGATGACAAACTAGGGGGTGGTCGATTACTCAGCCTGAATTATTTTCAGCATCATTACTGCAGTCTTCAGAAGTTATTCTAATATGCTAATAGACCTTATTCACAGCAGCGCCATCTTTGATTTTTAATGGGAATGAAAGCGAGGCTGTGAGGGACAGACATGCATCTCTTCAATGGGCTGTACTGTTATTTAAAGCAACACTAAGTAAAAGTTTTTACCTTATAATAATGTTTCCAAAATCGTATCAGTGGCTCATCAAGTCGTAACAGGGTGAAAGGCACTTCTGGATTCACTTTGCTGCCCTATATCTGCTATAACCACACTATGCAAGTTTCCAAACCGGGTCCGTTTCTGTAGTTCGAATGAGACATAAGAAAACTACAAATTTGAAAGCGTTAAAATAGTCATTATTTCGTTTTTCTTAGTTTCTGATGTCGCAATACATCATACTTTCATAAAATCATGCATCATACTCTACCTTGTCTGTGGACATCGTTCATTCCAAAGCCGGTGCTGGATAAACAGTGAGCGTGCGTGCGTGCGACCGTAGGCTGCGGGAGGCTAAATGATTTACGACAGCGGGAAAGGACAATTCCGCTTCCAACCTGTAGGGGGACCGAAGAGGAAAAGTTCCTTAGTATTGCTTTAATTTCTTTGAAAAAAGAAAAACTTACTTTCCACAAAAATATGAGGCAGCACAACTGTTTTCAACGTTGATGATAATAAGAAATGTTTATTAGCAGCATATCAGCATATTAGAATAGGTCTGTTGGACCTGCGTAGACTGATCGGTTTCTAATCGCTCTCGCGGTACCTTGATGTCATACACCGGTCAGTCTGCGCAGCGCCACTTCAAGTCGAACACACTTAAAGATTTCTGAAGAATCATGTGAAGCTGATTTCTGACTCAACCAGTCATGTGAGTCTGACTGACTGAGCAATGACAGATGGGAAGAGTGTTGTTTTGAAGCTGTAAGTCAGTATTTTTGCAATGACTTTTTTGGTGCCGAGAAACAAAAGCATAAAAGTCTCTACTGACAGATTTATGCTGCATGCGTTGTCATGAACTGTGAACTTGCTGCCTTATAATTTTGAAGAATTTTGTCTGTATGTGTTTTGTGTTCAGGACAAGGATGCGCTGGAAGCCACAGTGCGAACTTTTGAAGACATGGAGTTTCACATTCTTGAGCTGGAGAGCGGGATAGAAGATGAGCGAGAAGGAGAGAATGGAGAAAGTGAAACGGTCATAGAGCGAGAGATAACCAGAGTACAGCACATGCACAGCGCATCTCAGGTGAGCTGAATAACTTTGTTTTAAGGCGAGACACGGCAGGCAAAAACATCGGGGTTTCTTTTTACTGGTCAATTTGGGATATGTGTCTTCAATAACATGTCTTCTTTCAGACTTGTGGTGAAAAAAAGTCCGAAATACACATTTAGGTCTTTATTTTACTACACTTTGTCTGTTTGCATCTGTAGATTTCTCATAAATTCTGCTGTACCGTACATCCGCCTTGGCCGTACAGCAGAAATTGTCCCCATTTACTTAAGGCGAGACACGGCAGGCAAAAACATCGTTTTTTTTTTACTGGTCAATTTTGAGATTTTTGGATATTTGTCTTCAATAACTGGTCAATTTTGGGATTTTGGACTATTTTTCTTCAATAACATGTCTTCTTTCATTTAGGTCTTTATTTTACAAAACTTTGTCTATTTGCGCCTGTAGATTTCTCATAAATTCAACAAAAGTTGACGTTCTTAATCCTCCCGCCGCTCCGCGATCTCTGTCTGCTCCCTGTCATCACACACACCGTTAGACAGCTCTCTCTCTCTCCTGTACAATGCTGTCGGATCCAAATATGGTCATTTCCTTTTTATCAGCAACCAATCGTGAAAGTAAAAGGGCTAAAAGCGCAATCTCATTGGCTGATATAAATATTTTTTGCCAGTTTTCTCAAAATGACTTTTCTCTCATTCTCCAAGTCTGAAATCTCCACTTCAGTAGCACCGATATACACCAAACCTTCCAGTCTTGTACCTAGTTATATTATGAAGACATTTACTGAGGGATTTGTAAATATATTATTCCTAGCCTGATTTATATAATATTTTATTGCAAAAAACATGGCGAAAAAATTTTTTTTAAGGCTATTGACAGTATATTCTGATTTACAGGATAACAAAAGTAAATATCCATAAATCCCTCTGTAATTTTTTCCCCGTCTAATATGTGAACACAATGAAAAAATAATTTTATCCAATACTCAGATTGCGTTTTTTTAAATATATGCAAATTTGCGCATATTTAATTAGATAATGCCTAATTTGCATATTTAAACATTAAATTACAGAAAACTTGTAATACATTTTTTTCTCATCTTAATGTAGGTAATCAACTGGGAAAGTTTCATGGTGAATCTGCTAGTTACATTTTTATCCTATTCACCTGTAGTGTCTCGCCTTAAGAAATGCAGTTTATCTGATTGAGGTTTCAGTCTAGTGTAACTACTAGATTACCAACAACTCATCATGAACATGATCATTAACCATGTTTTATACTCCTGTCTTGTAGAAACTATTGCGTGCTTCTCATTTTATTTGCTTAACAGTTCATGTTTATTACTATACGAGCACATCACACATTAGTGCCGCACAGTTCATGCCAAATCAGAGTTGTGAGTGCGACTTCAAGTGGAAGTTAATGGAAATAAGTGTGTCTTCACTACACATCGATGTTTTAAAAATTAGACACCCTCATTGACTGTTATGTCATCAGTAGAGGCAGACTGCCACACTGAGCATGAGTGTAAGTATTGCTCGCGCTGACAGACCAAACACAGTCACATGATGCCGTAAACAACGTAATTACATCAGGGGCCACAAAAGAGAGAGACTAGACTGACAGAGAGAGAGACATTGAATTGAATCGGGTTACATGGAGACTGTCTGCAGTGCTGCTCCTATAAGATGCTTTAATCCATATAATTAATAATTAATAATATAGATATATTGCACATAAACGATATTTAAAAATATAAATTTGAATAGCATTCATTACAATTTAAATGCAAACAATATTATAATATAATGTCATATAATATAATTACATATTGCACATAAAAATGTTTTGAAATGTGAATTTAAATTGTATTATATATTACATTTTATTATAATATTGTTTGCATTTTATTTGTAATGAATGCTATTAAAATTTATATTTTTAAATATAATATTTTACAGTTTTACTTTTTTTTTACTGTACTGTTGATCAAATGCAATTAAAATGGATATTTTTAATATTGTAAACATACATTTTAGTGCCATTAATTTTTTGTTTATATATTTATTTCACTCATACACACACATGCATGTTTTTATGATATATATATATATACACACATACACCACCGGTCATATACCGGTCACTATATATACACTACTATGTTTTGGATTGGTACGATTTGTAATGTTTTTAAAAGAAGGATCTTCTGCTCACCAAGGCTGCATTTATTTGATTAAAATATATATATATATATATATATATATATATATATATATATATATATATATATATATATATATATATATATATATATATATATATATATATATATATATATATATATATATATATATATATATATATATATATATATATATATATATATATATATATATATATATATATATATATATATATATATATATATATATATATATATATATATATATATATATATATATATATGTAAAACATTCAAATTAATACATGTTATTCATACATAAATTCTTTTGAATAGTTTTTAAATAAATAATTAAGTGCTCATAATTATTTAATAAACAATGAAAATGTATAGCACTATGATTTATCTATATAATTTTAGTGCTGTTAATTTTATTTATTTATATTGTGTGTGTGTGTGTGTGTGTGTGTATGTATATATATGTATATATGTGTGTGTAAATTATTACATGATATTCATATAAAATAGCAGGTTGTCCATTATACACGTTTACATCCGCATCATGGCGTCTAGTGTCCATTGAGTATAATAGGAGTGATCTAGTTTTGTCACGTCGTGCCAGTGCTCAAGGTGAGAGTGTCAGAGCAGTGCATGAGTGCTCATTGACTCAGCTGCTCCGTATGACAGATCTCTGACCCTGACCTGGCAGCTCAGTGTGCCGGGTGGGCGGCACCACGCCGACTCTCCTCTCAGTGCCACACAAACCAAACCATGGTTCATGAGTCCCTAACGCACCAGACCCAGGCTTATTGCTGAGTGTGTAAGTTTCGTATGAAGTTTCTGTTCATGCTGAAAATGTTTTAATGATCACGTCGCTGTCTTGCAGGAACGAGTCCAGCAACTAGAAAAACAACTGAAGGAAATGGAACAAGAAAAGGATAAAGCTTTGAATTCCCTCAGGCAAGAGAGAAAAGAGCTGCTCCACAGGTCTCAGAGGGTAAGACGTCCTACACGCTTCTTCTTCAGTAACAAGACAAAAATAGGGTTTTACATGTTTTAAAAACATGTGAAAACTGCTTTATCTGTGATCTTCTGGTCTGTTTTCGGGTTTCCTCCTTCAATGTGCATCTGTGGGATTTATTTCACCTATTTTATGGTGCATCAGGTGAAAATGGTGCGTCTGATCACTTTGTAAAGTACGAAACACCTCTGTTGTGTGGGATCTGTTATAATAGTGCTTTTATAAACAAAACTAAAAATACAAAAAATGTACGTGAGTTGCAATAAATTAAATGTTTACAAAAAGAAAATCGAATATAACAAATTTAAAATTTTCTAATTTCGTTTAGTTAAAGTTGAGGTATTAAAATTGCTAAAGTTTAAAGTCGTCATGAAATCAAAATTGACTAGTGGTAGACCGATATATCGCCAAGGCCGATATATCGGCCGATATTTGGCACTTTTAAAATAAGTTTTTCTGATTGGCCGATGTGTTGGCAGCGGGACTTTTATTTTGACGGCGCTCCGGACTTTTATTTTGACGGCGCTCCGGACTTTTATTTTGACGGGCGCGCCGAGAACACCAGCCCTGAGAAGAGAACGGCAGCGCCTGCTCACACAGCGCTCACTCACATTCTCCGTCTTCATTAGTTTACGATCTCTGTCAGTCATATCTAATACTTTGTTAGACAGAACTGGTAAACAAAGAAAGTTAATCGTATGCGAAAAAGTAAAGTGTTGCTTTTATATTATTTGTTACAGAAAAGGCAAACAATCAGTCTAAAATACTTTCTCATTTACTGTCAACATTCAGCAAATGCGCATCTACATCAAAACAAATCTCTGAATATCTAATAAAAATTTAATTTTACAAACCTTGCCGATTTAATGGAATCCAGCTGTGATATCTTGTGAAGTGTGTGTCTGTAGCCTGATAAACGTGTGACTGCGAGTGACGGTCGGTCCGTGTGAAGCGAGTGAATGCGAACAGAAGATCAGCTTCACATGAGACGCCATCGAAAAACTTTCAATCCATCATTTTAAAATATGCTGTGCTATATCCAGTTGCCCACTGTGTCATATTCATATCGTTTTCACTGTGTGCTGTATAAGATTAGCGTTACCTTGTCTTTAGTGTACATCCACACTTTAGATTTTCTTATCCCAGACATTGTTAAAGATTTAAATCCTTGCCGCGAAGACGCTCTGTCGGTCACGGATTGACAGTGAAACTTAAATCTGTCACGGGGTGTTTGGATTTATTCACGGACGTTAAAAAATATTTATTAAAAGCTTATTTCTTTGCACATTTTTATAACAGGCTGAATATTAACGTATTTACATAAAAGCTAGTTCTATGTGAAATCAGACATTTATAGCCAAAGTGGCATGATCCTCGTTTAATAACACCTCTGCGAAGATTCGACCGTGAGATCGGTAGTCGAATCTGGCTCCTCCTATCGAAGCATCGAATCTTCGACTATTCGGGGTCACCCCTACAGTGTACAAAACAATCGTAGCAAAATGGCAGAAGCTGCGTTTTTATGAAACGAGTGAGAGCGAGTCCGCAATGCTGGATGACATAATTCAATAACTGTACACAAAATATTGATTTGACTGAGTTTTAATATTTTATTAGCTCACCAAACACAAAACTTCCCCGAGGAAAAAACGTTCCTTGCAAGCGTATGTCGCTGCTGACTTCAGCAACCCAGATGAGCCTGTGTTATCTGTTTTTAGCGGCTGTTATCGAGGATTATTACACGGCTCTGTGGAATACTTGATTCTGATTGGTCAATCACACCATCCAGCGGTATGTTATTCCCCAATAGCAACCAGTAAAAACTGATCACACAAGCTCATCCGGGTAACTGAAGTCAGCGCTATATGCTTGCTGGGAACGTTTTTTTCCTCGTGGAAGTTTTGCGTTTGGTGAGCTAATAAAATATTAAAACTCAAATCAATATTTTGATATGGTTATTTAATCATGTCCTCCGGGAATCTCAGACTTGCTCTCGCTTGTTTCATACAAGCGCAGCTGCTGCTATTTTGCAATGATTGTTTTGTACACTGAAATGGATTATAAGATACAAACAGGTACGATTTTAAAGTGAATCAAAATGACTAAAATATAACAATAAAAACTCATCCAAAATATTAATAAATACAGTTACAATACTAAAATAACACTGTCCTCAAGAGGAAGAGGACGACACACACACATTCAGCTTTAATGCTAGCGTTATGTTATAGTGATTATAGTTACACTAAAGTCAAGGATAAAGTAGGTGGAGGAATGAATTACTGATAGGGAAGAGAGAGTCCGAGAGGGCAGGATTCCCGGAGAAGGGAAGGACCACAGGAAGTGTGAGAGGACAGAGCGATAGAAAGCAGATGTCCTTACAAAACTCAACACACGTCTGGTGAGTGTTTCTGTCTGTATGTACTTCAAGAGATGTGTGTCTGCTCTGTAAAAATCTAATTCTGGCACGCAGATATGACAGGATCAGGAAAGACAGGGAATGTGGGGAGGGATTTTTTACAGAAAACCGGATTGAGAATAAAGCAGCTGTTAACTGGTAACATGACGGACTGTCTAACTGAATTATGACTGATTTGACTGTAGGAAATAAAGACGCTTATAATGTTCCTCGCAGTCGCTCATGTGTCTGTGTGTCAGAGGCTGCAATCAAGAGCTGTCTGGACCTTCTTGAATTATGGACTAAACAATTGGTTTTCCCCGTGTGTAAAATGTGTTCTGCTAATAATTACCAATATTAGGAAAAACCTGGCTTTCAGATGACAGGAAATGAACATTTTAAGTACAGATAGTTTAACTTCTCATGGCACTTTGTAAACGCCTGTCTGTGAGTCAGAGGGTGGGATGGATGCTCATCTTAAAGCTGCAGTACCGTTTAACTCCTTAAAGGCACACTATGCAAGATCTGTACCTTAAAGGGATGGTTCGGAGTAAAATCAACCTAGGGTCCTTTGCACCATGACCTCGATCCAAACACCCCACCCCCCCCCAGAAGCCTTTTTACCCTTGGTCGAACATTATTAAAGTTAGAGCTAACCCTTAAGAACCTGAAGCAAAATAGGTGTTTTTCACATAATATGATTTTTTTGACTGTAAAATTCTAAAACAATGTGCTATCTTCATGTGCAAGGTGTCATCTTTTTCAGAAAAATATAAGTTTTCAACAAATTACAGTTATTGAACATTATTGTGTGTGGTGAGTTTGTAAATAGAATTTAAATAGACAAAAATTAAAAATAAACGAGAATAAATTTACGGATTTTTATTTAGAAAAAAACTGAAAAAATCATGAACGAAAGAAACTAACACTTTAAACTTGAAAAATTAACTATAATGCATATATACAAGTCTTTTTTGTGACATTGGGTTGCACAGTTTTCATTTAGGACACTTTTTTTCATACACGCACACATACACATGCACGCATTCATAGGCACGCACACATACTACATGCTTAGATACGTGAAAGAGTAACTGCCATCCGCCTCCCAAGTTTCATTAAAAATCATCCCAATCCCCTCTTCTGCTGTCTAACACTTCTTTCGCCATGTATTTGTTCGTTTCTTTTATTATTTTATGCAATCCAAAACACTCTAGCCTGCCGCGCGTCGTATCTCTCCGTTCAAATCCTTCCATCCCGCGCCGCCGTCATTTGCAGACGGAAAGCATGACATTACCGTAATAAGCCGTATATTGGCGAAAAGCGCATGATGTCTACTTTCAGGAACTATTTGCATTATTTTGATAGTGCAAACGGTTGAAGAGTTACAGAGACATGAATACAGCTTGGTTGGCTGTGTCGTCGACGACACATCCGGTTTTAAAGGGTTAAAGATATATCAGCCGGATGGTTTAGTGCAGGCACTAATGGATCCAAGGATGTATCCCGTAAATTACCCCACTAATAATGCCCGGAATGGTACCAAACTTCTACTGAAGTACAAATAGGTTCTGTACTCATAAAACGAGGCATTGTAAAGTTTGTAAGTACATCAGGAGTTTATTTAAATTGCCTGATGGCTAATGCTATCGCTAACCCGCACGTCGAGGTCACTGCAGTGATTAGGGAAAAGCATGTAAAAGTGGGGGAATGCAGGTTTGAGAGGTGGCATCCCGACAAATCTCGTGAGAATCACGACTTGCTTTACGGCACGACGTCACATACATCAACAACATATGAAGCAGCCTCTATGGAGGACACTAGCACGCACTTCAGACGTGAATCATGGAAGAGTCGACGAAGAATGTGCGGTCGGAAGAGTCAAGGAAAAGAAAACGACGGCTCTGAGTGAGTGGTATTTACGACAGTAACGTTAAATACTCCACAGCGACTCTAAGGAAAACGGAAACTGCATAGTGTGCCTTTAACTACTCTGAATAGTACTAAGTCAGTAATCACTAGTACAAGTACTTATGGCTCCTTTCCACTGAGCAGAACAGTACGGTACGGGACAGTACGGGACCGTTCGGGGCTGTTAAACATGATCT
>FLSR01004871.1:20768346-20804201 GCA_900092035.1 Leuciscus waleckii
GTGTGTGTGTGTGTGTGTGTGTGTGTGTGTGTTAGGGGTGTAAGAAAAAATAGATACACATGAGTATCGCGATATTTTATTTTGCAATACTGTATCGATTTTCAAAAACGCAATATCGATTTTTTATTTTTATTTTTTTTACGTCCAAAAATATTCATGGTAAGACGGTGGTTCACGTTTATGTTGTTTAAAAGGCTCGCCGAACGGTGCGTGTCCACTGGCACAGAGCGAGCGGAGCAAGCGTTTCCAATTCATTCCATGGAAGTCGAGCTTCACGCTCAGCAGTGCATTTTGGGATTGACAGCGGACCGGAGAAAGCGTTGAGAGCGACTGAGAGCGTCAAAAGGTTGGGCAGTTCTCGACTTTATGCAAATATCAAGCGAAAAACGCGGTCGGCAGTTTATGATGGATTTAGTGCGTAAATCATTTTGTTTACAAATTAGACGCTTTGCAGTTGTTTATATATGTTAAAGATTTTATATTGGATGTGTTTATTGTTATTATATTGGCTGGGTTTATAAAATTGAAAGGATCTTTGCTTGGTGCATTTGGAAACAAAGCTTGTCTATTTCTAAATGTAATCGCGTGCATGATGATTATACTGTCCGTGTGTTGAAAAAAACAAACACACTTGTAACAGACACACCCCAAAGCGGAGACGTTACAGCGTTGCCAGCGGCACCGAGCGGAGTTTTGCCGCTGTAGTGGACGCGCACCGTGAAGCTGCGTTCACACCAAACGCGAATAGAGTGTCTGGCGCGAGTGATTTCAATGTTAAGTCAATGCAAAGACGCGTTTACGCGCGTCTGGAGGTCCTGTGGCGCGAATGAGGCGTTTAGCGCGGCAGACGTTAATTTGCCTCATTCGCGCGTCCAGTTCTTTTAAAATCTTTTATCACATAAAAACTTGATTTTAATAGGCCTATATGACACATTCATTTTGTTCACTTTCATTAATTTTCGTCCAGTTCACGTTGTTGTTTTGTATTGTGACAGGGGCTATGTATTTTCTTTTATTATGGCACTTGAGAAATATAAAAATTTGTTCACTAAGAACCTGTGAACCACAATACCAAACTGGCAGTCTGATTTTCTGTGAACTGAATTGTTAACCTAAAGTAAACTTCTTTGACTTTTATGCACATCATGTCTTTTTTTAAATATTATTTTTTCTAAAATTATAGTCCTACTTTAAAAAAATCCCAATATATCACCTTATGCACAGTATCGAAATATATTGCCATATATTGAATCGTGACCCATGTATCGTGATGCGTATCGTATCGCCAGATTCTTGCCAATACACAGCCCTAGTGTGTGTGTGTGTGCATATATTTGCAGTGTTTTATCAGTTATTATTTTCCTGCTCTAAACATGTCTGGGCGTCAGAGACTGTAAGTTATAAAGATCTCAAGCTTGGAAATAAAAGAAACTTCTCGACCGTTTGATCCAATTCACTCGAAACTCACGACAAAAAGTCATCAAAAAACCCTGACACATCAAAACAGTGAAGATATTAAATGATAATTTGTATGTGTTGATCTGCATCTGCTGAACGTCACGATCAGAGGTGGGTAGTAACGACCCAGATAGCACACGTACATCGCGGAGACGTCTTTGAAAGATCGTAGCGTCTGGTAAACATCGCATTCGAACGACCGTTTTTTAATATTAATGAGCCGTCTTCCTTACCTCTATACGATGTCTAGACGATGAATCTTAAATATTTTAAATTGCATACTGCCACGCGAATCGAGCAGATCCGCAGACGCGGCCGGGTGTGGCTTCGTATTGTGCCACTCGCATCCACAACACAGAATATATTTTTAAATAATTATATAAAATACATACATTGATGGCTCATTGTGGATTTATTTAGATAATGCTTTCAATGATTTGTTAAGGGCAACTTTATCCTCTTACGGGATACAAATGTCTGAATATATAAATAAAAATAATGTAAAAAAAAACACAGGAACACTCTGGAACCTATCATGCACAACAGCCTTTAAATTTGTTTGTTTGCTTGAATCCTCAGTAGAAAAAAAATACATGGGAAAAAAATGCCAGACAAGTTGTACATTTGAGGTAAACCCATCTTTAAATATATATATATAAAAATTAAGGACACAATTTAATGTAGTAACTGCTGAGAGCATAAAGGTGAATAAAGTCACAAATAAGGTCCAGTAACGACTCTGGCTTTCGCTGATGACCTGGTGCTGATTGGAGGATCTTGGTGCAATATGACCCACAACTTACTCCTGCTGGACGAGTTCTGTCAGAACACTTACACGAAAGTTCCCTTCCTTAGGAAGTGTTGCAGCTACCATAATACCGAGTCTAAAAGATTATAATGAGCTTTAAACAATCTAAAACATTTGCAATGAACAAGGAACAGATCGTGCAAGCAGACAGTAGTTATGGAATGCATATTTATTATTTTATTGCATATTTATTATTTAATGAAACATTGATGGCCAGGTGGGTGTGGGAATGAAGGTGGACTAGAGGTAGATCCGTACATCTGAGGATCAACTATCTCCTAAGTTGTTTGGTAGAGAAAAGAAAATGAAAAAGATGTTAGAGCATTCTATAAGGAAAGTTACTGTGGGTTAAAATACTTATTTCTCACAAACAATATTGGGCAGTGAACACCATGTGAAATGTAGAAACATGAACACAATACTATCAACAACCTCCTAATAGATAGCCTACTAAACAGCTGTGGCATTGAAATCAGATTGAACATGATTCTCACAGTATTTAATTTAAAATTAAAGGTGCTCTAAGCGATGTCACGTTTTTTAGGCCAAAACATTTGTCACATACAGCAAACATCTCACTATCCGCTAGCTGCCTGTCCCCTGAACACTGTAAAGAAACGGCTCCACAAACTGCAACAAAAACAAACTGGGCTCACCCGCACCACGAAACATAACAAAATGTTCCAGCCAATAACCAACAAGAATGATTTGGGGGTGGGGTTTGGGGGGTTAGTGTGCGGATGAGGAGGAAGGAGGGTCGAGCTAGCCTCTGTTTTGTTTGACGATACTTTCAACGTCAACAAGAAGTGACGTCACCCAACATCACTTAGAGCACCTTTAAAAAAAAAAACTTTGTTTTGCTCATTTACCAGTATTGCTGAGATCAAATGTTAACTGGTAGGAGTAACAGCGTGTCCTAACCAGACGCGATAAATTCTAGCGACAAAAATTTGTCACAGTGGTAAAAATCACAGGTAATCAGAAGAATTAACAACAGGCAGGGTAAAACAGGGGCAAACAGAACAACGGAGATAATCTCAGATCAGAAGTAGATAACAGGCAAGGGTCGAGGCAGGCGGCAGGAATCACAGTCCAAAGAACAATCCGGGTCGAGACAGGCAGCAGAACAAACAGAGATCGATATAACAGTCCGAGTCGAGGTAGGCAGCAGAAGAATCAGAAGTCGATGTAAACAATCCAAGGTCAGTAACAGTTAAGCAAATACAGGGAAACCGCTCAGAAATTGTACGCCGGGGCAATGCAATACTTCGCAATGAACTAGAGAGTGAACGGGGTTTATATGGGTGAGTGTGGATGAGCTGCAGGTGTTTGTGTAGATGAGCTGCAGGTGTTTGTGTAATCAGTCCCAGGTAAGCGGCATGATGGGATATTGAGTTTGTGATGGTTAATATTCTGGTGAAAGTGTCCTACAGTGGTGAAGAGGAGGTGAAGTGGAAGCCTGCTCTGTAACAGAGCCCCCCCCTTGCGAGCAGCTCCTGAGGCGAGAAGGCAAATGGCGCCGGGGTCTTCCACGGGGTCGAGGGGCCGGCGTCTCGGGTGCAGATGATGAAACTCTTCTGTGAGTGTGGGATCTAGGATATCTCCAGCCTTGACCCATGATTGCTCCTCCGGACCCTACCCCTCCCAGTCAACCAGATATTGGAGGACCTTACCCCGGCGCCTGGAGTCCAGCAACTTGTGCACACGGTACGCCTCCTCGCCCTAAACCAGGATGGGCAGGGGGTCTGGAGCCGCGACTCCCTCCTTCAACTCTCCTCTCGGACCACAGCAGGTTTTAGCAGAGATACATGGAATGTAGGAGAAATACGATAGTCAGCGGGCAAATCCAATCGAAAAGATACCGGAGAAATTTCTTTAATAATTTGGAACGGACCAACATACCTGGGACTGAGTTTGCGGCAAGGGAGTCGGTGTCTTACGTTCTTGGTGGACAGCCACACCCGCTGGCCTGCACTGTATTAGGGACCCGGGCGACGATGACGGTTAGCCTGTCGTTCTTGTCGTCTGACTGCATGAAGAAGATGAGTGTGAGCTTGATCCCAGACCTCCTCGCTCTTGTGTAGCCACTCGGTGACAGATGGTAGCTCAGTGGGTTCACCTGACCAGGGCAACAGGGGAGGTTGAAAGCCCAGGATACATTTGAAAGGGGTAATGCCTCTAGCGGGTTTGACTAAAGAATTCTGGGCGTATTCGGCCCAAAACTAATATATGCTCCACTCGGTTTGTTGTTTTTGACAATAGGTCCGAAGGAAGCGGGTCACGTCTTGATTCAGGCGTTCGGTTTCCCCATTGGACTGGGGATGGTACCCGGAGGTGAGACTGATGTTGACATCAAGCTGTTTGAAGAATGCCGTCCAAATTCTGAAGGTAAACTGAGGACCACGGTCCGATACTATGTCTTCGGGCAGACCATAAAAGCGGAATACCTGATTGCACAGGAGTTCGGCTGTCTAGAGTGCAGTGGGGAGTTTGGGTAGTGGTATTAGACGGCAGGCCTTGGAGAATCGGTCAACGATGGTAAGTATGGTGGTATGTCCTTGGGAGTTGGGTAGATCGTAATGAAATCCATGGCAATGTGGGACCAGGGGCGGTGTGATGTGTGTAGTGGTGTTAAGAGTCCAGCAGGTAACTGTCTGGGTGATTTTGGATGTGTTGCAGTTGGAACAGTTCTGAACGTATTTGGTGGTATCAAACAGTAATGTGGGCCACCAGAAGCGATTTTGGAGCAGCTGTGTGGTAGCGGTGATCCCCGGATGACCAGAACTGGGCATAGAGTGAACTTGATCGGAAGACGAGGACGAAGGTGGTCTGGAACAAAGAGCAGATTAGCTGGGCATTCTGGAGATGGTCTCTCTTGCATGTTTGCTTGTTGGATTTCTGTGATAATATCCCATTGTACTGGAGCCACCAGAAGATTTGTGTGAAGGATGTTCTCGTGGGCCGGGGTTTGAACTGTCTCCTCCGTTTGACGTGAGAGTGCGTCAGCTTTGATGTTCTTGGTTCCTGGTCGATATGTTACTGTGAAGTGAAATCTGGTAAAGAATAGAGCCCATCTGGCTTGTCGGGGGTTCAAACGTTTGGCCGAGCGAAGATATTCGAGGTTCTTGTGGTCCGTGAGAATTATGAATGGTTGACCAGCTCCCTCCAGCCAGTGGCGCCATTCCTCCAGGGCTAGTTTCATAGCAAGCAATTCACGATTACCCACATCGTAGTTACGTTCAGCCGGTGTGAGTTTGCGGGAGAAGAAAGCACACGGGTACATCTTTGCTGGTTCGCCTTGTCGCTGGGATAATACAGCCCCAACCCCTGTGCTGGAGGCATCGACGAGTGGACAGCACAGTGGACCAACACCAGCCGATGACATGGCTCCCCAAACCAACACAGACTGTGGAAACTTCACACTGGACTTCAAGCATCTTGGATTGTGTGCGTCTCCATTCTTCCTCCAGACTCTGGGACCTTGGTTTCCAAATGAGATGCAGAATTTGCTCTCATCAGAAAAGAGGACTTTGGTCCACTGTGCTTTATTAAATCCAGAGTCAACGCAGCCGTCTACCAGGACATTTCCAGAGCACTTCATGCTTCCTTCATTCTCCAGCAGGATTTGCACCTGCCCACACTGCCAAAAGAACCAAAACCTGGTTCAGTGACCATGGTATTACTGTGTAATTACTGTGTGATTTCATGTAATATTCTTCTTTTTTGGGATTTTGATTTCGTGGGTTTCATAAGCTGTAAGCCATAATCATCAAAATTACAACAAATAAAGGCTTGAAATATCTCACTTTGCATGTAATGAGTCTATATAATATATTAGTTTTACCTGTTAAGTTGAATTCTTGAAATAAATCGACCTGATGAAAATTGATGATATTCTAATTTTATGACCAGCACCTGTATATTCCATAAACCATAACCAGGAACCAGGCCTATGTGGCATTTAAATCCAAAACTGTGGTTTAATAGCAAAGTTGGCTAACCTGAACAGCTTGCCCAGATAGCTGTAACGCAGCACCAGACTCAATAGGATCCATTTGCAGCTTTATTAGAATTAACAACAGGCAGGGTAAAACAGGGGCAAACAGAACAACGGAGATAATCTCAGATCAGAAGTAGATAACAGGCAAGGGTCGAGGCAGGCGGCAGGAATCACAGTCCAAAGAACAATCCGGGTCGAGACAGGCAGCAGAACAAACAGAGATCGATATAACAGTCCGAGTCGAGGTAGGCAGCAGAAGAATCAGAAGTCGATGTAAACAATCCAAGGTCAGTAACAGTTCAGCAAACACAGGGAAAACGCTCAGAAATTGTACGCCTGGGGCAATGCAATACTTCGCAATGAACTAGGAGTGAACGGGGTTATATGGGTGAGTGTGGATGAGCTGCAGGTGTTAGTGTAGATGAGCTGCAGGTGTTTGTGTAATCAGTCCCAGGTAAGCGGCATGATGGGATATTGAGTTTGTGATGGTTAATATTCTGGTGAAAGTGTCCTACAGTGGTGAAGAGGAGGTGAAGTGGAAGCCTGCTCTGTAACAATAGCAAACAGTCATTGAAACATAATCAACATTCCGTTGTCAACATTAGTCGAACTCTGATGTTGATTCTACATCATTTTGCACCCTGTTTTAATATTGAAACAACGTTGAAATCCTGTTCATAGATCAATGGAATTTCAATGGTATTTTAATTATCAGGAATATTTAAACAATGTTGAATTTTCAGCTGAACTAAGGATCAATGTCATTACAATGGAATTTAAATCATTAAGCCATAGAATGATGGGATAGGCATGCGAAAATGTAATGCCCTAACTTAAATTGCCTATGATGAATATCCTGCTTTATCTACAATCAGGATGTTAAAAAGTGATGGAACATTTGAAAGCTTGTATGCCTATAGCCTAGCCTAAACCACAGACCACACCACACTATTTAAGAACAAATTCATTTTATTAGCCTCTTACTCCTCTTTAGACTATATTTACAGCATGTCCTCTGACATCTGAATGTTTTGTCGTCCAGTCCCTCCTGCGCGGTCTGGCGCATAGCGTAGCCACTTTTGCACAGCCTGGGCAAAAATAACTTGGGTGACGGCGGCTGACCCCATCTACTGTCTAAGAGCATCTAAAACAGAAAATACAAGCACAATGCAAAAAATTAGCCTTGAAATTAAACAGAAACACCCACATATTTACACACTTGGAAACAAATTCAGTGTTTTGTGTTTAAAGTTTTCTGAATTCCATTTGAATGGTTTAATTAAATTTTAATCAACAAAAGCATGTCTAATTAATTGAATTCATAAAAACAATTTATCTTTTTTTTTATTTTTACAATAAAAGGGCCCTTTAAAATGTTTTTTTTTTTCAGAAATTCTGTGTATTTTAATTTATCTTTTAATCAAATTAACTATATGTTTAATGTTTAAAAAAAAAATTCTAAACATAATGTCATTAAAACATTTATTATAAATTACAACTACATATCAATGCTAATAAAACATGTTTCATAAATCATAAATAATCACCCCCCTTTTGATAGTAAACCTTTTTCTACAATGTGTTACTATCATAAAACTAATTCTAATTTGCATCAGCATTTGCTTGTGACTGAGCTACAGTCATGTTGCTGGTGCAGTGATATGTTTGACAAGGTGTGAATGACTTCTTTACGTGCTAGTCTGGTGGAATTCGCATTTCTCAGCCTTGGCGTAGAGTTGATATTGAATTAAACGTTCCAGGACCAATCTGACCTGACGGACGTGCTCCTCCATAGAGTTTGAGTAGATTAGTATGTCATCGATGTAGATAATCACCCATTTATCTAGCATGTCTCGGAAGACGTCATTCATGAAAGACTGGAACACTGAAGGACTGTTTGACAGGCCGAAAGGCATGACCAGGTATTCGTAGTGCCCAGTGGTGGTGGAAAAGGCCGTCTTCCACTCGTCTCCCTCACGG
This sequence comes from Leuciscus waleckii, assembly GCA_900092035.1. Lineage (NCBI taxonomy): Eukaryota > Metazoa > Chordata > Actinopteri > Cypriniformes > Leuciscidae > Leuciscus > Leuciscus waleckii. The sequence goes on from FLSR01004871.1 coordinate 20,776,593, forward strand.
ATGCGAATCAAATTGTAAGCATTGCGCAGATCCAGTTTGGTAAAGTACTTGGCTTGGCGGAGTTGTTCCAGTGCTGCAGGAACCAGAGGAAGGGGATATCGGAACTTCACCGTCTGATCGTTCAGCCCTCGGTAGTCGATGCAGGGTCGTAACCCCCCGTCCTTCTTCTTTACGAAGAAGAATCCGGCGGCTGCCGGAGAAGTTGAGGGTCTGATGAAACCTTTGGATAATTCCTCCTGGATGTAGTTTTTCATGGCTTTGGATTCAGGTTGGGATAGAGGAAATATCCGTCCACGAGACGGAGAAGCATCCGGAAGGAGGTCTATGGCACAGTCGCTGGAGCGGTGTTCGGGGAGTTGTGATGCTTTTCTCTTACTGAAGGCTTGATGAGGTCTGCATAATCAGGTGGTATTTTGGGTTCTTCTGGATCTGACGTGGCAGGATTTGGACGTTGAAGAGGAAGGCGAGTGACTCTGGATAAACAGCGGTTTTGACAGGTGGGACTCCATTGAATGATCTGCCCCTCCCTCCAGGAGATGTGAGGGTTGTGGTCATGTAACCAGGGATAGCCGAGGATGACTGAGTGATGAGGGGATTGGATGACGTAGAAACTGATATCCTCGTGTGTAGTGATCCGACGTGCAGTTTGATTTGCTCTGTGGTGCTGTGAATTCTCCCCTCTCCAAGAGGTCGGCCATCTAGCGCCTCCACTGCCAAGGAAGAGAGACAAGGTTTTAGTTCCAGGTTGCATTGTACAGCGAATTTGTGAGATATGAAGTTCCCAGCGGCTCCTGAGTCTATTAGAGCCGTGGTGCTGATAACTTTATCATGAATCACTAGACGCACTGGTAAGGTGAAACTGGATGTGGTAGTATGGGCATTGGTACGGAAACTCACCGATCAGGAGTCTGCAGATGGACGAGCTGGACAGGAGAATTTCATGTGTCCGGGCTGGCCGCAGTACATGCACAAACGGTTCTGCCTCCGGCGTTCTCGTTCCTCTGGGGTTAAGTGAGTGAAACCGATTTGCATGGGCTCATGCATGGTGGGCGTGTCCTGTGAATAGCGCGGGGGAATTCGCACAGAGCGTCGAGAACGGATCAGGTTATCCACTTGGATGGCTAGATCGATGTATTCATTCAGATTTCTTCCCTCGTCACGGCAGGCTAATTCGGACTGGAGTTCAGCGGTGAGTCCTTTTCGGAAGAGAGTTTTAAGTGTATCCTCCACCCAGTTGGTTTGCACCGCTAGTGTGCGAAACGTGAGTGCATACTCAGCCGTCGTGTTTCTTCCCTGTGACAGGGCTAGTAGTTATTCTCCTGCGTTTCCGCCCTCCGTGGGGTGTTCGAAGACATGACGGAATTGTTGAATAAACTCCCCAAACGTGGCGAATGATGAACCATCCGCCTCCAAACCGCAGTAACCCATTCTAATGCTCGACCCGTGAGCAGTGAGTAGACGAATGCTATACGACTCGCGTTAGTGGTGTAGAGTGAAGGCTGCTGATCAACAAAGAGAGTGCACTGCAGTAAGAATCCCTTGCATTTCGTCGGATTACCGTCAAACTTCTCAGGGAATGCTAGTCGTGGATTTATTGACGGGTTTGCAGCGAGTGGGACAGGCTCTGGTGCTGCTGGTGGTGATGTGCAGCGGGAGCATTCCCTATCGCCGTCCGGATTTCTTGTAACCCCTGTACGAGTTCTTCGGTAAGTGAAGTCAAATGGCTTAACTGATGGTGATGCAGATCCAAACGTGAAGCTTGTGACGAAAGTTCCGTAGATAACTGCACGACAGCTGCTGGATCGGAAGATGGCGAAGTATTCTGTAACGCAGCACCAGACTCAATAGGATCCATTTGCAGCTTTATTAGAATAAACAACAGGCAGGGTAAAACAGGTGCAGACAGAACAACGGAGATTATCTCAGATCAGAAGTAGATAACAGGCAAGGGTCGAGGCAGGCGGCAGGAATCACAGTCCAATGAACAATCCGGGTCGAGAAAGGCAGCAGAACAAACAGAGGTCGATATAACAGTCCGAGTCGAGGTAGGCAGCAGAAGAATCAGAAGTCGATGTAAACAATCCAAGGTCAGTAACAGTTCAGCAAACACAGGGAAAACGCTCAGAAATTGTACGCCAGGGCAATGCAATACTTCGCAGTGAACTGCAGAGTGACAGAGGTTTATATGGGTGTATGTGAATGAGCTGCAGGTGTATGAGATGAGTGTGGATGAGCTGCAGGTGTATGTGCAATCAGTCCCAGGTAAGCGGCATGATGGGAAGTTGAGTTTGTGATGTGATCAGTCTGGTGTGGAGTGCCCTCTGGTGACTCTCAGAGGCACTCCAGCTGGTGATAGAGCGGGCGGCGGGGCCACACATGGGCCAGCGCGTCCCTGCTCTTGGAGAAAAATTCCGGACAGTGAGCGTTTTCTTGAGACGCAAACAGGTCTACTCCGCTTTGCCGAACTTCTTCCACAGCAATTGGACTGTCTGTGGGTGTAGGGACCATTCTCCTGCCGGAACGTTGTTCCTGGACAGTCTGTCTGGTCCCAAATTCAAGTGGCCGGGCACATGAACTGCTCTCAGTGAGCGCAAATTGTGCTGGGCCCAAACCAGGAGGTGTTCCGTCAGCCTGTGAAGGATTCGGGATCTGAGGCCTCCCTGGTGATTTATAAAGGCCACCACCGCCATGTTGTCCGAACGGACTAGAACGTGGTGTCCTGCTATCTGGGGATAGAAGCGCCTGAGCGCATTGTCGACTGCCATCATTTCCAAGCAGTTGATGTGTAGGAGCTTTTCTCGTTCTGACCACTGGCCAAAGAACGGTCTGCCCTCGAGCAGCGCTCCCCATCCCGAGGTGGAGGCGTCCGTGGACACCACCTTCACACTCCAGGAAGTCCCCAGGCTTACTCCTGACTGGTACCAGTCGGTCGCCGTCCAAGGTTTCAGAGCTGAAATGCATTTCTGATCGACCTTGAGGCGAAAAAGACTGGAAGTCCACGCTCGGCGCGGCACACGCGCTTGCAGCCAGAACTGAAGTGGGCGCATCCGAAGGAGCCCCAGCTGAAGTACTGGTGATGCTGCGGCCATGAGACCCAGCATCCTTTGAAACTGTTTGAGCCGGACCATAGCGCCGCGGCGGAAGCTTTCCGCCATGCGCTGAACGGCCAGTGTGCGTCGTGGCGATAACTGAGCTGTCATTGACAGCGAGTTCAGATCTGTGCCCAGAAAGGATATTTCCTGACTGGGAGACAGAGAGCTCTTCGCCCAATTGACTGTGAGACCTAATTTCTCGAGGTGCTCGAGCAAAATGGTCATGTGTTCTATAAGCTCTGTACGAGACTGAGCCAGAACTAGCCAATCGTCCAAGTAGTTCAAAACTCGCATTCCCCGAATTTTCAGGGGAGCGAGGGCCGCGTCCATGCACTTCGTGAACGTAGGGGTGCTAAAGACAGGCCGAACGGTAGGACTGTACTGGTCTGACCAACCTTTAACTCGGCCAGCGAGTAGATGTAAGGTCAGTACAGTTAAGAAGGGGTATTCACAAACTCCACTAAAGTTTAGGTTCTGGCCAAGAACATTAAACCTTATTGAGTTTATTAATTAAACTACTGAAGGTAGTCTAATATTATAGAGCCTGTAGCTTTATAGATCTTTTGTTTCATTGACTTTATAAAAAGTGGGTTTTCAAACACAGAGACAGTTAAAAGTATAAATGGGTTTATTAATAAGATGGCACACGCTAGAGATTATAAACTACAAATATAAACGTACGTAAAAATGCAAACAAACACATAAACATTTAAACAAACATGACGTGATCGGAATGAAAATGGAATGAAAGAAAGAAAGATATAGAGGGAAGATAGAGGGTAACCTTAAATCACAGACCTAAGACCTAGACACCTGGAACAGCTTTTATAGGAATCAATATACTTGCGAGATGTGGTACTCTTTCAGTGTGATGCTGAAAAGGGGACGCGCGTGCGCGTGTCCGGCTGGTTTGCGTCTAGCTTCTTCTTCTGGGTCGCTTCGAAAAACGATTTAAAGGCTCACTTGAATTTAACGTTACCGGAAAAGTTCAGATTCGTCTCCCGGGATGGGAGAGGCTGGAAATCTTAGTTGCAACGAACGGTAGCTACGACTCGAACATGTGTTGGTCCGAGGAGAAGGCCAGGGCCTCCTTCAGATGTTCCTTGGAGAAACGCTGCGCCGAGGCAGAGGGTCCAGAGGAGTTGGATGAGTTGAGTTGGAAGAGAGGAGAGAAGAGGGCGAGATGAGGGGGCTTCTGACGTTTTATCAGACCTCTGTTTACGCCCCCTCTTGGAACGACAGCGAATCAGATTGTCTTTTCTGAAGCGGGAAAATTCTCTTTGTGTGAAGACAACGCCTACTTTCACCATATGTCTTATGAGAGAAAGAATTCATATTTCTTCTTAAGATTGTACACCTGGAACAATACATCTTACTGTAATACTATGTGCGGGACTGGCTGATTTAAAACAGGACGGTCAGACAGATACCAAGTATTACATGTAGATATTGGACACACATAACATTACGTTCATATGCCTCATTACACACAAATAAAGCTTGATTAAACACACAATAAAATTGTCAGTGTTTCCGTTATGGCAAATGACGACCCTTTGAGAAACATAGGAATACATATCAACATTCAGTGGCTTGTTATGTGGAAGAATATCTGTTTCCAAAGTTCCAGAGTGTGTGTGTGTGTGTGTGTACGTGTGTGTGTGTTCTGGAATGTCACGAGTCTGTGAGGTTGTAAAAGTCACAGGGAGTCCAGAGCTGCAATGGGGGGTTTTAGAGGGGATTCTAAGAAAACAGGGTTTCCTTATGTGACTCAAATGTCCCTCGGGGGAGCCACAAAGATGCAATTTTGACCGTTCAAGCAGACTTGGAGATCAGGATTTACTAATTTGAACAGCATGTGACCGCATGTCATAGTCATTGTCGTTACAGAATGAATAATACATAGGCTACTTTGATTTTTTTTTCTTCTACTCTCTTCGTCTCTTTATTTCTCTCTTTTTGGCCAATGTACTAACACAATTATTTAAAACTGCAGATTTTTTTCTTTGCTTTCTATTTGGCTACTTCGAAATTTGTCTACTTTGAAATTTTAGTTGAATTGGACTAGAGGAGAAATTTTTGTGTGATTCACAATGGGGATTAAAATTAGTCCGCCGTTAATTGATGAATCTCCAAAGACTTTATGATTAGAAATAATCAAGCATTCTTCACAGAGCCGTATTTATCAAATTTAGCTGGCTGGACGGCTGGCAAGACACAATTAGACTCGTTTCCTCGCGACGGCTCATTTAAAGATGAAGATATGCGTAAAGCAAAAGATATGATCTTTGGAAATTGGGGAGATCCAGATTGGGATTTTGATTATATGAAACAATCCTATAAGACCTGGAAAGACATGCAGTCCTACTGGAACCGCGGTCCAGATAGAGATAAAAAGACAGAAGAGGATATTTCTCCCTCGCGGGCTGGACAGTCTGAGAGAGAGGGGGAGATTTCTAACATCTCCCTTTTTCAGTCTGAGACGGAAAAAAGGCCCTTGCAGACTAAAGGCGCTCCAACCCCTCCCTCCCAGATATGAAAGCATTCCAACCTCTGTCTGCTCGGAACCCACTAAAAACTTCAGACGGATTTAAAATTCATCCTCTTAATATCTCTGATGCGATGGCAATTTGCAAAGAATTACCGGATCCGGCCCGATCTCCGCATCACTATGTGTCGGTATTGAAACGGTTAACAGCGTACAGCCAACTGACTGGTCGAGATTATCGTTTCATTCTAACTAAACATTACCTGCCGAAATTACGGAGGAGGAATTAATTGAAGAGGTCGATCTTCTAAACCCAATTAACAATGCACCTTCCGCCCGTAGCATTGTGTTAAAGGATTCAGAACCTGTTGATCTGTCTAAACCTTTTCGTGGACTTAAGGTGACGGATGATGATGATGACTTCTATGAAAATGACTGGATTTGGGCCAGTTCAAGTAAACTCAAAGATTTTTTCAAACAATTAACTGCATTTTTACTGAAGTTGTCATCTGCTAAACAAGACATCTCGCACGCAGCCAATACTAAACAAAAAGCTGGCGAGAGTCCAGTTGCTTTCTTTAATCGATTTAAGCGTGCCTGGGTCGAAGAGTCTGCAATTCCTGTTGATGATGATAATTGTCTGCAGTTTGTGAACACGTTTCTGAATAAATGCACAACGAGACTGCACAATTAATTAGAATTACCACAACAAGCCTTTCTACGATGAATGTAGATGATTTAGGCAGACGCTTGTGTCACGGGTGACGAAAACGCTCAGCGAGCGGAACCCTCTTGACGAGTCACGAGTTTCCCGAGGGAACGATTTGTGTGCGACACATCCCACTCCGGTTCCGGGTGTGGCAGAAACATTGTCCGGCCTGATTAGCGCTAATGCACTGCAGGTGCGAGAGAGAGAGGAGCGGCGTTTACACAGGCTTCCTGCTTCACAAGCCAAAGATAAAAGGGCCATTCAGAGAAGTTTCTGGGCGCAGCTGGTTTTCTCAAGTATTCTGTACTGCGAAGAACCCTTACCTGTCTACTCACCGTCTGAGTCCTGGAAGTATGCAGCATCGCTGGTGAAGTAAGCTTTTAAACCACTGTCTCACTACTGTGCACTGACGAAAGTATTCTGTACTGCGAAGAACCCTTACCTGTCTACTCACCGTCTGAGTCCTGGAAGTATGCAGCATCGCTGGTGAAGTAAGCTTTTAAACCACTGTCTCACTACTGTGCACTGACGAAAGTATTCTGTACTGCGAAGAACCCTTACCTGTCTACTCACCGTCTGAGTCCTGGAAGTATGCAGCATCGCTGGTGAAGTAAGCTTTTAAACCACTGTCTCACTACTGTGCACTGACGAAAGTATTCTGTACTGCGAAGAACCCTTACCTGTCTACTCACCGTCTGAGTCCTGGAAGTATGCAGCATCGCTGGTGAAGTAAGCTTTTGAATCATTGTCCCACTACTGTGCACTGACGAAAGTATCCTGTACTGAGAAGAATCCTTACCTTCCTATTTACCGTCCGAGTCCTGAAGTGAGCCGTATCATTGGCGAAGTCGCCGTCAGGGCAAAACTGCGACGTTCGATCAGTACCTACCCGTAGCTGAAGAAGACCTAGAGGACACTGAAGTCTATCACGCTTGTGCTCATTGATAAATTGTGTTCAATAAAGATTGTTAGTCCTTTGAAATTATCTCTTGTCTGTGTTGTCCATCTGTTGCGGACCTGTGGTGTCGGCTCCTCACGGTGGTGTCTAAGTCAGGGGTGGCTGGTCATCCGAGTCCGCCCCGGCCCGCACCGGTGACATAAAGTGGCGTAGTCGGCAGGGTTCCCACCGTGAGTTGTAGCGGCCACAGGTACGCGATGGTGGACGAAGAGGCACCAGCGGCTCGTCCGAAAGTCATGCCGATCTTTATGGGAGCTCCTTGGGCACAGCGCTATGGAGGGCCAGGATCGGAGTTGGGCTTGCACGATTGGAAGGCGCAGACGGAATATCTGGCCGGATTACAGGGACGAGTGCATCACAGAAAGTACAGTTTGTGTTGGGATCTTTGGAAGGAGAAGTTCTTGCTGCATCGGAAGCCACACGGGCTACCGCGAAAACTATCTTCGATTTCTTGTCAGGATTATATGGAGACTCTACCCCGGTGGCCACTCTTCGTGCCCAGTTCTTTAACTATCAACAGGGGCCTAAGCAGACTCTTCGGGCATACTCCCTGAAATTGCGGGAGCAGTTTGGCCGGCTGAAGGGACGACAGGATCATGGACTAGGTGAAGGAGAAGTCTTGTTACGAGACCAATTTGTCTTGGGGCTGCGCGAGGGGCCGGTACGTCAGGGCATACGACTCCAGCTTCGACGAGACCCCACTATGACATTTGAGGCTCTGCGACAAGAGGCCTTGGTGTTGGAACTAGATCAGGGAGAGACGACTCATACACCGGTTTGTGTGGCAGCAAGTAGTGCCAGTGGACCCGCGCCTGTCGAGCCGAGTGATTGGAAACAGAAACTGAGAACTGAACTATTAGAGGATGTCAAGCGACAGATGGCGGAACTATCTCGGAACCTGTTGGGTGAACTTCGTCGGGGTCGAGTCGAGGGCGGATCGATGGTGAGAGAGAGTCGTATTCGGAGGAGGGGCGAGGTCCTGTGCGCCGCCCCCTACGTCCTGTGGGCCCCCGGTTCCAGTGGGATGACCAGGGAAGGCCCATCTGTATTAATTGCGGAGACCCGGGACACATCAGTCGTCAGTGTGGGCTCCGTCTGGGTTCTCAAGGGGGTTTTTAGTCCCACCGGCCACTGTGGGTCAAGTGTGGGACCCCTTTGTGTGACCCTCCTTCTGTTCCTGCTTTACGAGATGACTGGGTTGAGCGTTGTCCCACCGTGGAGGTTCAAGCTAACGGAGTCACGATAAATTGTCTGGTCGATACAGGTTCTCAAGTTACATTATTCTCGGAGAGTCTGGCCCAGGAGTTGTTTGCAGATCGTCGGCTCCAAGCAATGGAAGCTTCCAGGCTGACTTTACGGGGGGCAAATGGCTGGACATCCCCTACACTGGGTACATCGTGGTAGACTTTCTGGTCCGAGGGGTTATATGGGCTGAAGCTTAGGCCAGACAAATGCCAGTTATTGCGGAAGGAGGTACAGTTATTGGGGCATCGTGTCAGTGCTGCAGGGATATCCCCCGACCCGGAGAAGGTGGCGGCGGTCCAAGGGTGGGAGCCGCCCCGGACAGTGAGACAGGTGCGGTCGTTCCTGGGTTTCGTGGGATATTATCAACGCTTTATAAAAGGATTCTCTGGGCTTGCTAAGCCATTGAACCAACTCCTTGCTGGTTCTGGACATGCCCGTGGCAAAGGCTCCCAGTCAGTGCACTGGGACTCCACCTGTGAGACCGCTTTCCAGAACCTCAAGCAGGAACTTCTGAGGGCCCCTATCTTGGCCTACGCAGACTTCACCCAGCCGTTCCTTCTGTACACTGACGCCAGCAACGCAGGTTTGGGAGCCGTGTTGGCCCAAGAGCAACAAGGAGTGGAGAGAGTGATTGCATACGCAAGTCGAAGTTTACATCCCGCAGAGCGGAATGCGGCGAATTACAGTTCCTTCAAAATCGAACTACTGGCAATGAAGTGGGCCATGGCGGGAAGTTCAAAGATTACCTGTGGGGAGCCAAGGTGACGGTGATTACGGATAATAATAAGTTAGTACACCTGCAGACCGCCAAGTTGGGGGCAGTAGAACAGCGATGGGTGGCACAACTAGCAAATTATGATTACCAGCTTAAATACCGACCCGGCAGAGAACACGTAAATGCGGACGCCCTGTCCAGACTCCCAGCCACCCGGAGGGACGACCAAACGCCCCTTTGTACCCCTGGCCCCGAAGACGAGTTGCTGGTGGCAATGGTGGAAGCTCCCGGGACCCTGAGGGATGTTCCGTCCAGTTGGGGGTGGGACCCCGGGCGGTGGAGAAGGCTGCAGCAGGGAGATGCAGACCTGTGTCAGGTTACGTCGTACCTCAGACAGGGATACATGCCGAGGGCAGAGGAAAGGCGGGCTCAACGGCGGGAGTACAACAGCTCCTAAGGCAGTGGAAGAGGCTGCGACTTAGAGAAGGGGTAATCTGCCGTTCGATGCGAGATCCCAGAACACAGGAGACAGTACATCAGGTGGTGGTACCGGAGGACCAAGTCTCGGAGCTATTGACCGCATACCACACCCATACTGGCCATCAGGGCCAAGAGAAGACGATGTCGCTGCTGAGGAGGTATTTCTACTGGCCTAGGATGGAAAAGAAAGTTGAGGAGTTCGTTCAGAGTTGTCCACGGTGTACGTTGTTCAAACGCAGGAAGGAAGCCCGAGCCCTACTGGTCCCCCTGCGGCCTAAAGCACCTCTGCACATTATAGGAATCGATTTCTTGACTCTAGGTCGGCCGACGGATCGATTTCAAAATATCCTGGTGATGAATGATCTATTCACTAAATACGCCTGGGCCGTCCCCACTGTAGATCAGACGGCAGTTACCACAGCCAGCACCCTTTGGAGGGCAGTGATACAACCTTTTGGCTGCCCGGAGACCCTACACTCAGACCAAGGTCCAAATTTTGAGTCCCGAGTCATCCAAGAGCTGAGCCACCTTTATGGGTGCCGGAAGACCCATACGACTCATATCACCCTCAGGGTAACGGGGGGTGCGAAAGGTTCAACCAGACCCTGCTGGGGTTATTGGGGACCCTAGAGAGTGAACAACAGGGCCAATGGGCCGAGAGTCTCCCCTCGCTGTTGCAAGCCTATAACAATAGTGTGCACAGTATCACCGGGTATGCTCCTTCCTACCTTATGTTTGGGCGCCATCTCCGCTTACCTGTGTACTTGCTCCTTGGGACCGAGGCTGCAGAAAGAGGGTATAGTATCACTATATGAGTGCAGCAGCAGCCAAGAACAAGCGGCTATACGACCGGACTGCCCGAGAGGCCCCTTTAGTGCCTGGAGAGCGAGTGCTGGTAAGGGACAACCGGCGCCCAGGGAAGGGGAAGCTCAGCGATCGCTGGGAGTCGATGCCATATGTGGTGGAGCGACGACAGGGCCTGATGCTCCAGTTTACTCGGTACGGCCCGAGGGGAAACCAGGACCGATACGGGTGCTCCATCGAAACGTGCTCCGTCCATGTCCGAACTATCCGCAGCTAGCGGCCGAGGCCCCAAGTGCACCACCCGTCCCAGAGGTACCCATGGTAGGGTGGGCTGTGGTCCCGAGGGACCCTGAAGTTGAAGCAAGAGCGGCTCCGCCCTCACCACCCCGACAATCTCAGCGGGACACCCGAGGACAGCCACCTGAGAGGTATGGCGAATGGAATTGAAGAACACCGTTTCTAGGGACTAGAACCGATTGGCATGGGGGGATGTCACGGGTGACGAAAACGCTCAGCGAGCGGAACCCTCTTGACGAGTCACGAGTTTCCAGAGGGAACGATTTGTGTGCGACACATCCCACTCCGGTTCCGGGTGTGGCAGAAACATTGTCCGGCCTGATTAGCGCTAATGCACTGCAGGTGCGAGAGAGAAAGGAGCGGCGTTTACACAGGCTTCCTGCTTCACAAGCCAAAGATAAAAGGGCCATTTAGAGAAGTTTCTGGGCGCAGCTGGTTTTCTCTGAGTAGTTTTGGGCACAAGCTTGCTCGGGGAATTGTCTGGGTGTGAAGGTCTCCTGTTGAAGTCTCCGGGGAAAAGGTTCCCTGTTGAAGTTGTCCGCATTGGGAGTTGTAATCAGCTGTGGTGAAGTCTCGTTGGGGTGAAAGCCGCCCATTGAAGTCTGCTGGATCAGAGTTCGTCTGTGGGAATCTGCTGGACTGATTTATTGGTTGGATCTGCGCTGTGAAGGGAGAGAGAAAGATAAGTGAATTGATTTCATCTTACAAACATTCGAAAAGCTTGAAGAGGATGCAGTGAATGTAAATCTGACTGTTGGGGAAGCTATGTGTTTCAGAGTGTGCTGAAGAGGAACTGAGGATTGAATATCCCCCACGGGAGTGTAACGAATGGATTGAGACCTCTGATCAGCCCTATCGTGTGAGTGAATTGCAGTGCTTTTGCCTTATTGATACAATTGATTCATTGCTGTGGATTTGAAGTGAACACGAGTGCCGTGTGCTTTTGCTGAGAAGCGGCCCCAACCCCTGCTTACACGTTTGTGAAAAGTTATGATACCTGCTCTCCATTAGAATCCCAGAGTGATACAGCTGAGCTGGTGAAGTATCTTCTTGCGTTATCCTCTCTCGGGCCGTCTGAGCTCTGAGTACTATAATGCCTCGCTGAAACCTCCTCTTAATCCACTCTCTCTGTTTGTGAGCTCTAGGAAGGAACATATTGCTGTGGAAAAATCCTTACCTTCGGACTTACCGTCTGAGCTCCGAAGATATGCAGCATCGCTGAGGAAGTAAGCTTTCAAATCACTCTCTCTCTAATGTGCCCCGACGAAAGTATTCTGTACTGCGAAGAACCCTTACCTGTCTACTCACCGTCTGAGTTCTGGAAGTATGCAGCATCGCTGGTGAAGTAAGCTTTTAAACCACTGTCTCACTACTGTGCACCGACGAAAGTATCCTGTACTGAGAAGAACCCTTACCTGTCTACTCACCGTCTGAGTCCTGAAGAATGCAGTATTGCTGGTGAAGTAAGCTTTTAAACCACTGTCTCACTCACGTGCACTGACGCAAATATCCTGTACTGAGAAGAATCTTTACCTTCCTACTTACCGTCCGAGTCCTGAAGTGAGCCGTATCATTGGCAAAGTCGCCGTCAGGGCGAAACTGCGACGTTCGATCAGTACCTACCCGTAGCAGAAGAAGACCTAGAGGACACTGAAGTCTATCACGCTTGTGCTCATTGATAAATTGTGTTCAATAAAGATTGCTATTCCTTTGAAATTATCTCTTGTCTGCGTTGTCCATCTGTTGCGGACCTGTGGTGTCGGCTCCTCCGGTGGTGTCTAAGTCAGGGGTGGCTGGTCATCCGAGTCCCCCCCGGCCCGCACCGGTGACACTTGCGTGAACTTTCCTCTGCCGGAGCCTTTGATTCCTCCAGAGGAAAAATTCCCACAATGCTTCGTTAATGCTGCCGTTCAAAATTGCCCGTTAACCAATGTTAAAAAGCCCACAACTTGCTATTTCTGTGGACGCTTGGGTCACACAGCACGTCTTTGCAGGAAGAAAGCTGAGATGCAGCAGGCCAATGGGAACCAGATGTTTAGGCGCTCTGATGGCTACGGGCCAAAAGCCCCCCCCTTGCGTTCTCCCACTCAGCAGCCACAGAGACGGCCGTATCCGACTGAATGGAGAAAGCAATGACGGCGCCCACAGAGAACGGAGCCCAATTTTTCACTGATTTCAATTAGTTATCCCAATAAGTCAAATGTTTTGCCATTTATTGAATTAAATGTTGATCATAAACCATATGCATTTCTCGTCGACAGCGGAGCTTCCGTTTCCTCGCTGTCATCTGTCATGTACTCGGGCTCCATCACGGGGAAGAAAATCAACTCTGTGTGAATCGATAACGTCCCTGTGAAATTACGCCAACCTACTGGTTACTTCTAATGATGTACCATCGTTGTTCAAAATGCATGATTTTGCAATAATACCGAATTCTCCATTCTGCCTATTAGGTAGAGATTTGATGCATAAATTGGGTATTAAACTGGATTTTGACGCTGACTCTCTGACACTTGTGTGCTTTGTTTCCCCAGGCTTTTTCCATTACGACCGACACAGGAAGTGCTCTCTTCGACGATTTGCCTGCAACTGTGCTGAGACAGGAAATATCTGATGTCAATCCCAAATTGTGGGAGGCACACAAGGATGAAGTACGCCTCATCGATGTACCTCCCTACAGGGCAAATTTGACAACTAATAACCATATCATAAAACATAATTTAACCCTCTGAGGTCTGAGCTGTTTTCTGGCCCTGGAGGTGTTCTGACATGCTCTGACATTTGTGCTTATTCTGTTACTTGTGTCATTGTCATGGCTAAAGTCTTATTACACTGTATTTAGCACAAACTCTGCTACAATAATATATCAGCAGCATGTATGTAAAAGACTACCTCTGGAAGTGGTAGAAATTGGATAAGCTCAATGTTAGACCCCATTCTCACCTGTATTTAGCGTCGTCCACTTGTGATCCGATCAACCAAAACACATCTTTATACCAGGTGTAAACCGGGCCTTAGATTTATTGTGTGCACACAGGGACCTGGTGCTCAGACACCTCAGCTTCTTAGGGCTTCAGGTCAACTGGGAAAAGAGCAAGCTCTCCCCAGTGCGGAGCATCTCTTTTCTCGGGATGGAGTTGGACACGGTCACTATGACAGCACGTCTCATGAACGAGTGTGTCCAGTCGGTGCTGAAGACAGCGGTTCCACTGAAACAATGAGACTACTTCAGCATGGCTTCAGACTCGAGTGACATGTCACCCTGTTATACTCGCAGTCATATGGACACGGTCACGCTGATGGAGTTCCTCATATGTCTTATTCAGACGCAGTATCTCGTTCCCCTTCTCAAGGAACCATAGATATATTTGTAACCCGAAACGTTTCATAGGTATGGTTTTGTTACTTTTGATCACTCAGAAGCACTCAATTTTTCTGAGCTCATGGGCAAATCAATGAACATTGCCTGGAACATATTTATTTGTTCTTTATTACTAACTATTTGCTGGTATTTTTTGCACTATTTAGTTAAAATGTAAAACATTGACTACAATTATATGAATTTGTGTCAAGAACTGTTGTCTGTTATTGTACATTGTACTGTAATTAAACTTGCTGTATGATTTAAATGAGGTGACAAATCAGTTTTAAATAGAATTTCTCACACCATAAATCCACACAAACCTCACAGTACAGATTTTGTATGAACTTTAAATAAATGAGCTGTTAATTACATATAAGAATATAGTGAATAATGATAGAAAATAGTGAGTGAGAAAGAAAAAAGTCAAATGTAGTTCCTTCAGAATCTGAGAAGAGTTTTAACTGAACTTAAAGCAGAAGTGTCCAAATATTTCCTCATCCTGCAACAACTTTTAAAGTTTTGTAAAGGCTGAGATATGAGCACTACCCACCATCTCAATGACACATTTGCTTGGATGGGATTTTTTAACATTGCATCGGAGGATATTTATTATTGTGTTCTGATTTGAATGCAGTTTAAATAAATTGACACTGAATGTGTAGGGCAATCTGAAAAGAGTGTAGCCTTCCAAAATATGATTGATAAAACTTAATTTCTCAAACATTCTCAACCATTTATTAACTCAAATGGCCACAAAAAGTACACAGCATATACACATCAAATAGCATATTTCATCAACTTCACTACATGTGTGTATGTATGTATGAATGTGTGTATATACAACATTTCAATCAACCAATCAGATTTGAGGGACAAGTTCAGAGCTTATGTCAAGTTTAGGCTTACAACTAGGGTTAGTACATCAGTGTTATTCACCTATCATTTCCCTCTCATTTTAGGGATAAGTTATGGGTAGGGTTAGTTTTAAGGGTAGGGATAGGGTTAAGGCTAAATTTTCAGACAGGAATGTTGTTCCAGGACCAGGTTCAACAAAATATGATGATCCAGGAACATGGCAAAAAAAATCACGGTGACCCTGCTGTACGGCCAAGGCGGATGTACGGTACAGTTCCAGGACCAGGTTCAACAAAATATGATGATCCAGGAACATGGCAAAAAAATCACGGTGACCTATAGTTTAACAAGATAAAAAAAGTTGCATTATTTTAATATTTTATATATATTTATATTTTATATAAAAGAAGTAACCAGCATACATATTATCATAGGTGCCCAATAATTATATTCCTTTTAAATGCTGGGGTCACTACTTAGGCAATGTTACATTTGTTTGTCCATTTGCTCAACACTTTTGATTCTTGATGTTTCTCCCTGTCACTTGAATCTCAGCATACTCTGTCTGTGGGCCATTGTTTGAGTGTTCTCTTGTCATGTCGCCCGTCTGGAGTTTGGAGAAGTCAATCTCTCCATAGTGGAGATCATCAGTTTCTTTCTTTTCACTTTTCTTGCTGGTCGCAATGGAACTGTTAGCATAGACAGCCACCATGTCACTGTTTTTATCCGTAGCCTGAGGAAAAGAAGTCATTTTAAAATTATTATTTTTGAAATCACTTTCATTCATCTGCAAATTAAGTGTTGTTTGAGGAGATCCAATAATGAGTGAGTCTAGAAGATTAGAAGAAAACAATTTACTTTTAATAACATTCAGTGACTCTTTTTGCAGATTGCATTGGTACAACAATAGGTGGTGACAAGGGACTGTCATTGATTGGATGCTGCACATTGGTGGTGGTTGAGGAGATTCCCCCTTCTATGTAAAGCGCTTTGAGGTCTCAGAAAAAGCGCTATATAAATGTAACTAATTATTATTATTATTATTATTAATTTACTTTTAACAACATTCAGTCACTCTTTCTGCAGATTACATTGGTACAACAATAGGTGGTGACAAGGGACTGTCATTGATTCATTCACTCAACTTAATCATTCATATAGGCTGCACCCGAAAACTTAGGCAGCTGACATGTGCCTCGCTGCCTTAATAGGCAATGACTCCACAGACAGCGTTTGCGCACGAAGGGACCTTCTGAAACTGATTTCGGACAAACGTCTGAGGCAGTGTAGCAGTTTAATGATCTACAGCAAAATAGAGCGAGTGTTGGTGAGAACTAAACAAATATTTACTAACTACAGTATTTATTTTTCACTAGAAATGACATCAGAGTGAAAAAATGGAAATGGAATCACCAAATGGAACGCACAGGATTGTGGGATATCAAAGGCAGCAAAGGATAAATCTACGCTGCTTTCAAAAATAGATCAGATGAAGGGATCTCAGGAGACAGGAAGTGAAGCTAACATTAAATTCGGACATGCATTGATGCCATTCTACCTTGGAATGCGTCCTCTGAAGGCAGCTTTTTTAAGTTTTCATGCCGCCATAACTTGACAGCATCTGAAATCGCATACTACCCTACTATATAGTAGGTGAAAAACAGACTATGTGACAAAAGAAGTACAGTATGTCCGAATTCACAGTACTCATAAAAGAGTAGGCTAAAAGTACCCGGATGACCTACTTCTTCCGGCGAGATTCTGAAGTGTGCATTTGATGGACTATCCATGAGGCCATGGGAGAGGATTTATGAATGGCAGTAAGCGGCACAACTGCCGCTGATAGGCCATATGAAAATGACAACATAGCGAATGTAGTACATCCGGATAACATTCATACGAAACACATTTATTTATGCCATTGTGAAGTAATTACTTCTAAAAAAAAAAAAATTATAAAAAAAAAATGCGAATTGCAATTGCAAAGGTTAATATACATTTATTTATGCCATTGTGAAGTAATTACTTATTCAAAAAATGTATATTGCGAATTGCAATTGCAAAGGTTAATTCTGTGTTAATTTGTTTGGAACATTTTTGTTGTGGACAAAACAACTTACAATATTTTGTTTAAAATGGAAGTTACTTAATGCTAATGTCTTGTTTATTGTGTTAACAAGTGTTTCATATAGTGTTTCATGTCTTTTAGTTGGACTCAAAACCCACCTGATCTCTTCCTATGACATGGGCCTGACTTGATGTCTTTGTTCTGTTGTAAAAAATAAATGAAATATCAAGTAATTAAATAATTTAATTAATTAATTAATATACATATATATATTTCTATTATTATACATTTACCTCATACAGTAAAAAAATACTGCAGACAACAGAAAAAAAGCCAAAAGTCCTCCTGTACAACCATATATCACACGCTGAGAGAATCCACTCTCTAAAATACAACAGAGTTAATCAGGATTGTGTTTTAACAGTATTCATAAATCCAGTACATCAGAAGCCAATGCTTCATTTACCTTCAACTGTGAGCTGGATCTCTGCTGATGACTGTTTTCCATGTTTATTTTGTGCAATGCAGAGGTACGATCCTGTATTATTATGATTTACGATTAAACTAGTCTTCTTTCCCTGAGCTATTGGCATCTCCTGTCCACGTTTGTACCAGGTGAAGTTCATTTCTCTTGATGGACTGCCTTTGCTTTTGCAGGTCAAAGTCACATTAGTGTTAACAGAGACTGAAGCAGATGGATTGACGGTGATGTGAGTTTCTTTTGGAGAAACTTTAACAGAAACACAAGCATATAAATAAGAAAGCAGTAAAACACCTGTGCATTAGACATTTCTAGGAAGCTAAACACCTAATTCTGTTTAAGCAGCACTTTGTGCATTTAAGTACGCACAGGGTATGTTAAAGGAAGTAAGCAGTCTAATCTCTTACACCGGACTTGTAGCATCACGGTGGTCTCCACAGTTGAGTCTTTAGATGTTTTTCTTGGATATGTAACATTGCAGGAGATGTTCTTTCTGTGATCCATGTATGAAGCTTTGAAGGTCATGTTTGAAAACAGTGACTGGGTTTTATCAGGTTTCTCCTGTAACTGTGTTGTAATGTGGGCAGATTCAGGGATGTTGGACCAGGATATTGTAGGAGGTTGTTTGGGGCAGGGGGCTTCAGCAGAGCAGCTCAGACTGACTGTTGTGTTCTCCATCACTTCCAGATCAGTGGATTTAAGTTCAGGAGGTTGTGGTGAATCTAGGGTGTAAGAATTGAGAAATTAGGAGATGCCGGACAGTCTGTTGAAGAGCGACCAGACCCTGAGAGGACAAAGGACCTCTCTGGAAATTAACATTTGAACTCCTCCTCGTGCACTATTGAGACGAAAGTCTCACCTCAGAGTCAGTCATCCTAATCTACATCTCTTTCCCTCATCCCCCTCTCCTTCTCCCCCAATGCGAAGATCACCAAGGACTCGCCCAAGAATATATGGTTTATGTGAATGATTAACATCGAGTATTATACATATTTAGTATCATTTGAAATGTCTCATTGCGACTGGTACAAATGTCTCATTTCCAATCAAGTAAAACAAAAGGTAATAAGGTTTTTATAAGTTTTGGGGATAACTGACATACAAAGGAAGGTGGTCTCTAGACAAATGGTCTCCTACCCCCCCAAAAGGTGTAACTTCTGAATGCAAATTTCCATTGTTAAAAGATGTTTTCAAGTGAAAGAGGTCCTGACTATATAATGAAATGCAGCAGGGGATTCGGGGCCTTTCTGTACCTCAGATTAGCCCGTGAGGTTGAGAGTGAGACCTCTCAGCCTCATATATATCTTATTGTTGGGTTTGCATCTTCTCTCTATTCCAGAGCATTTGATGTTTTGTATCGATTATCTTTGAATTGATTATGAAATTGGCATGATACATTTACCTGACATAATAAAATTGTTACATTTGATTATTCTAACTGACTTTGACATTATTTTCATTAAAGAGTTAAAAAGAATAGACAAACATTCGCTCACATTTAATGATGCATAGATATCACTAAAACCTTTTCATTTATGGAGTCAGATGAAATAACGAGAGAATACATATTCAAATGTATTGCATTTAATCAAAAAAAATACTTTGCCTTGAGAAAAGGACAGTAACAAGTAAAGACCTTCCGCGCTGGTCAGATGCCGGTTTTGGGCCGATCGAGTGCGAGCCTTAAAAGGGTAAATAATTGTAGACATCATTAAGGAATACATGCAATGCATGTTAGAGAGTGGGGTTTTCACACTTGTGGTGTGGTTTAGTACATTTGTGTTGTGTGTTGTTGATGGTGATTTAAAGGGCCCTATTTTAACGATATAAGCGCATTTTCTAAACCACACGGTGCAGGCGTGTCCAAATCCACTTTTGCTAGTTTAACGACGGGAAAAATGGTCGGCGCACCCAGCGCATGGTCTAAAAGGGTTGTCCCTAGTGCAATTTCCCATTCGCTTTAAAAGCCAGTTGCACTCGCCCATGGCAGATTCGAGAGGTTAAAGTGTGCGAGCAGACCATCTACAGGACAAGCCGGATTCCACCATATCTTTATGTACACAATAATAATCTTTTACATTGTAATCCTTTTTTTTTTTGTGCATGTTTCTGTGCTGCTGCACATCTCTGTGCATGTAATAAGCAGAGTGTATTACATGCACAGAGGACCCGCCTATAGGCGCATTTTACGAATGCGCCCTTTAAAAAAAAAAAAAAAACTGCGCCATTGATCAATGGTCAATGGCACAGTCTATTTCAGTTGCCTCAAAATAGCAACGCGCTAACAATGCGCCAGAACACACCTCGTTTTCAGACCAGCATGCCCATGGGCGCACAAATGGGCACAAATGTATTTGCTATTTAAACAACGAGGCGCAGGACATGAAAATGATAACTGTGTCGGGCTGAAACATTTTTGTTTTTCTGTTCGTAAAGCCATTCTTACATGATACGAACATAGGTAGTTAAATATGATCAGAAATTTGTTCTACTGCCAATTTTAAAAACAGTTGCTGCGTCAGAAATCGAATAATTCCCTATTATAAACAGTACGCCAAAAAGATTAGAAAGACATGACATACTGTATCTAAAGATTAGATATGTCTGAATACATAGTATTCCAAAAACAGTAGGCAAAAAGTCCATGACTGACCTACTACTTCCTTAGAGATTCTGAAGTGTGCATTAGATGGGCACTTTACTATCCCGTGAGACCACGGGAGAGGATTTATGAATGGAAGTGAAGCGACACAACTGACGCTGGTATGTCATTTGACAGTAACAACATGGCAGATATACAGGGATTACAAGTCTGAATTCAATTCATACTACCCACATTCATAATATATAGAATATACTTTTTTAACGGTCAGGAAGTAAATTCAAATTCAAATGTAGTACCTAGTCAGACAGTATGCAGTTTCGTATGCAGTGAGTATCTTCCATATTATTTCTATGTGTGGGCTAGTTTATAAAATACAACATCCATAAGACTGAGACACGAAGATATAGTTTCAGTCACAGTTTTTTGTACATATTGTAAAGTGTAAAAAGCTATTTATTATCATTGTATACCAGCTACCAATTATGTAATTAACTAATATTTTCATGTCAGAAATAATGATTATTCTCAAAGCTTAAACAATTCCACTTTGGTATGTAGATTGTCTGTTCAGTGGAGATGACATCTACCTTTGACAGTGATCCTCACAGTCTTTCTTGAATTATCTGTATCGGGGTTAAACGTTGCTCTGAACCCATTTGGCTCCATTTCCAGTCTGAAGTAGTAAAGATCTGAATGATTCATCATGATGTTATAGAAGACAGTTGTGCAGTTCCTCTCACTGAGATTTCCAGTCATCTGTATGTCACTAAATCCTCTTATGATGTTTTTGCTGCTATTAAAAGCTATTAAACTGTCGTCATAAGCAAACTTTGATGTCTTTTTTAGCCAGATCCCATTAATAGATTTTGCCTCGTTACGTTTGTCCTCAAAATTGGAGATGGTGAATGTACAAGGAATCTGCACACAAGAGCCTGTCAGAGCTGTTACTGTCTCAGGCATCACTGCAGAGTAGATATCATCATCAGCTGAAACATAAAAACACATTAGTCAAGCTAGAGATTTGAGAATTTGGGTTTAAATTTCTATCAATGCACAATATAATAATACTCATCCTCATTCATAACGACAACAAAGATCTACCTACCTGAGCAAGTATGTATCAATACAGAGCTGATGAAAATGAAGGAAGTGATCTGGATTCCTGCCATCAGGGTTTGTGCCGAGGATGACATTGGACTCAACAATAATCACAAATTAGTCCACAACCCATCACAGTACACTTCATCACATATACAACATTTGTTCATTTCAATATTTGTTAGATTGATGATATAGAACAATGAGTTACTATATTTTCACTGCTAGACTCACACAGTTACATGTATTCTGTTGTATTGATTGTTAACTTCTTTTATTCATCCACTGTAAATATTCATGTTGAATAAGCTAAAAAAATGTTTATGTCGTAACATCAAAATTACAATTTATTCAATTTGATCTGACTCCATCAGCCTGACTGCATTTGGTAACATGAGCAAAAGTGATACATTTGAGCTGAAGACAAACATAAATGATTTTTATTCACTTAACTTCATAAAAAAATAAATTATACCAAATTATTTCCTCATTGTCACAAACTAATTTTTTGGAAGTTTTTTTTAGATTAATTCCTGTAACAGTTACTTGATTCAGTAAAACTCACAGGAACTCACAGCAGTCTGCTACTGCAAACTCTCACCACTATACAATAGCAACTCAGATCTCACTGTTTCTGCTATTTACAGATAATATGTAACTTGATCACAGATAACTTGATCACCAACATGTTCATTATTCCACAGTTTAGCTAAACTGTGAAATAATGAACATGTTGGTGATCAAGTTATAGCCCACATAAGACATATAAATGTATTGTGTGCGAAAGAGAGGTAAAAGATTAAAATCTGTAAAAATTCTTACCTCAGAGAAAGTAGTTTCACTTACAAGAAGCAGAACCTAAAACTGTCCTCTTTGTGGCAACAGCCTTTTAACATGTTTCATGACGTGACATTGCAAAACACCCCAGTGTAATGTCATCAAACAGGAAGTTTTTTTTCTGGGGAAATAGGGGGGCTAAGCCTTTGTAAAAGAATTTTGTACAATGCACTTTTCATGCACTTTTAAAGTAACGACGTGCTACTGCTACATGCTTACGATTTTAGCTAGCTTGCAACATCTACTACAGGTCAGACAGCCTCACATAAACGTACTGAAGAACACATTTTTAATCATGACTAAAGTCTAAAGTAAGTGGAAAACTTACTCTCTCTGTTCTAACTTACCACATTGCTTACATCTGTATGAATTCTCCAGTAAAGAGGATTTTCCTCTCCGTTTATTTTTTAGCTAGCAGTCTTAAACCACAGAAGTAGCCTATGTTAACCAATTGCATTTTTTTTCTTCTTTGACTATGAATTAACAATAATTAACTGACTGATTGAACTAATAGGACGTTAACAGTTAAAAAAAAAAAGCCCTTCTAAAATAGGCCTACAGTATATAGCACATCTCTACTAGGAAGTATAATTTCTTTCAAGAAATGCAACAACAGAACACCCCACCCCCACCCCATGAAAATAGAGAGAAATGCAGTCACTCATTGTTTTTAATGATATACTTTTATTCATCAGAAAATCTAAAGCTAAAAGAGGAATATATTTGTTCACATGAGAAGACATATAGCCTAGCATAATAAGCATAAAGAAATAAAACTGTCCTTTTTTTGCTATGAGATGTAAAAAATTATTCTTTCACCTGAGCATAAATGTTCTCTGGCACAACACTAATGGCTTTTGTTTTTTTGCGTATCATGTGGACCTGTGCATATACTACATCTGAACCTCTTTCATGGTTGTCTTCTTCAGTTTGGTCTTTTCCTCTATTGTGGTCGGACTGAGTCGTGAACTCAGTCTTATGCTCACACACACTATAATCATCAGAGATCTTGTTGTCCTGGGTGGTTACGGTGTGGACATCATCGTATATGGAATTCCTGTCAATAGTTTCGTCCTGTGCCTAAAAATTAAATAAAAAAACATTAGGTGTATATATACCAGCATTTCAAACATGACAACTCTAGGAATAGTTAATGGATATGACTATGTTCATGTACTTGGTTTTAACTGACTAGAACTGCTAAGCACGCTGCTGCTGCTGTAGAGTATGGACTTGCTACTGCTAATAGATACATAGACATGCTATATATGAATAAAACATTTACCGTTTACTGCACTTTGTTATTCTTCTAGCTATTTATGAATTAGAAGTCTTGCACATTCACAGGAAATAGCTTACTTCCACCTTGCAAAATAAGGTGTAACCAGACTATTTATATTTTGAGCAAGCTCAAGGCCAATCAGTTTGTGCTACTGTAGTAGCCCATTGCAGTGTCCGCCAGTAGTGGGCACTCGTGCAACGTAAGCAATGACGTACATCCGAGTGAACGAGACGGAGGGAAGTTAGCGAGTGAAGGGCATGACAATTTTGGACTGGAACGCAGCATTAGTTTATGAGCACAAGATCTTGCAGGCATGTAGTGTTTGCCAATCAGTGGGGCGTTTCAGTTCATGATGGGCACTTTCAATGGTGTTACCTCATTTGCTCCAATACACCGGGGGTTTGGTTTGGTTTAGGGGTGGGCCCTCATGATTTTAGCAAGTATTTTGAAAAATGGTTGAAAAACACCAATTGTAGTTTGAAAATTGGCACTAATTGGTATACGCCCCTTTTTGGTTTTCCATGTGGGCTTCTCAGTAGTTAATTGTGCTTCCTTATTAGAGAGAAAACACAAAATGCGTCCTATACAGAAGTCTTGTGTGTTTGACATGCATGAACTCTCTGAGTTTCAAACAATGGTGCATATAATGTATTTCTGTTTTTAATATGCTTTTTACTTGCATTTCATTTATTGTTGCTAAATCTACTAACATACATTAATTTTCAAAGTAAGTAAGTGTTGAAATAAATCGCACAGATAGCATGGGGACATTGATACAATTTTGAGTTTTGATCCAAACCATAATTTTGGTTGAGATTGCCATTTCAGTGTTTAAAGTATGTTGGATCAGCACTGAAATTTTGATGAAAGCCAACAGCACACATGGGTGGAGACAGTGACATTGAACTAACAGTGATTTCTAGTTTATGAGCACAAGATCATTCAGGCATGTATCTCTGCAGAACACTAGTGGGTGTTTCTCTATCAGTGGGACGTTTTCAAACCACAATGGGCATTTTCAACCGCTTTACCTGATTTGCTCTAATCCACTGGGGGCTTGGTTTAGGGGTGGGGTGGTTTACCAAGTCTGTTGAAAAATGGTTGAAAAACATTTATTGTAGTTTGAAATTGGCCACTGATTAAAGCGCCCATTTTGGTTTTGCATGCGCACTTAACAGCTTAACAGCTCTAAGAAGGGTTCTGGTCGTCCCAAATGTCTTCCATTTAAGGATTATGGAGG
This sequence comes from Leuciscus waleckii, assembly GCA_900092035.1. Taxonomy (NCBI): domain Eukaryota; kingdom Metazoa; phylum Chordata; class Actinopteri; order Cypriniformes; family Leuciscidae; genus Leuciscus; species Leuciscus waleckii. Next base: position 20,801,211 of record FLSR01004871.1, read on the forward strand.
CCACTGTGCTCTTAGGAACCTTAAGTGCAGCAGAATTTTTTTTGTAACCTTCGCCAGATCTGTGCCTTGCCACAATTATGTCTCTGAGCTCTTCAGGCAGTTCCTTTGACCTCATGATTCTCATTTGCTCAGACATGCACTGTGAGCTGTAAGGTCTTATATAGACAGGTGTGTGGCTTTCCTAATCAAGTCCAATCAGTCCAACTTAAAAAGAAGTACCCAGGTATAAAATTACTTGATCTTGCAGAACCTGGTAAGAGCATACACTTTTAACCTCCGTTGAAGAAATGAAACTGGACGTAAATATATCGATTAAAATAAAATAAAATGCATACAAGGAGTATAAAAGATATGTTAAATACATTTAAAGTAGTAACTTGGAATGTAAATGGAGGGTTCAAAAAAACACAAAGTTATTTATCACTTGGAAAAAATGTCCGCTGACATAGTTTTTCTCCAAGAACTCCATTTTAAAGCCGGTCAAATAGAATACTTGAAAAGAAGATGGGTGGGGAGGCCTTTGAGGCAGTATATACATCCAGAAGTAGAGGAGTTGGGATACTGATTAATAAGAGAATACCCTTTAAACTAGTGTCACAGTATTCAGATCCTTATGGTCGATAAGGTATGAACCGAACCGTGACTTCTGTGTACCGTTCCACCCCTAAAAGAGAGTGCAGAGTTTTCAAAGAACAGTGGACCAACGATTATTTGTGAAGAATAACTTTAATTAAAACAAAGTGTGAAGACTCGATTACAACTTTTGCAAACCACTAGTAAAGATAAACAAATATTTGCCAGGAATCAAGTGTTGATATAGTAGTGTGGATATAGTAGTGGGGATGGCTGTGCCAGACTAGTAATCTCTACAACACAATGAGGCCTGCTGGTGGTCATTTTGGTCTGGGTCATACAATTCTATATAGCTGACCCGGCCCCGGCCCCCCATCACAGTCAGGAACGATAATGTGGCCCCCAGAGAAAAAAGTTTGGTGACCCCTGATTAAGAAGCTGTTCTTAGTGATGTAAGTTAATTATGTGAATAATATTTACATTTAAATGTATTTATTTATTAAGTTTATCAAGTGACTTACAAGTGAAGGAAAGCATAAGAACCTGTATGTTAAAGACAATAGAGATGACGTTTACCTTTGACAGTGATCCTCACAGTCTTTCTTGAATGATCTGTAACGGGGTTAAACGTTGCTCTGAACACATTTGGCTCCATTTCCAGTCTGAAGTAGTAAATATCTGAATGATTCATCATGATGTTATAGAAGACAGTTGTGCAGTTCCTCTCACTGAGATTTCCAGTCATCTGTATGTCACTAAATCCTCGTATGTTTTTGCTGCTATTAAAAGCTATGAAACTATCGTTATTAGCAAACTGTGATATATTTTTTAGCCAGATCCCATTCATAGATTTTGTCTTGATACGTTTGTCCTCAAAATTGGAGATGGTGAATGTACAAGGAATCTGCACACAAGAGCCTGTCAGAGCTGTTACTGTCTCAGGCATCTCTGCAGAGTAGATATTATTATCAGCTGAAACATAAAACACATTAGAGCATTATAATTTAAACCTTAGAGAGGTCTAAACCTTAAAATAAAGGTTTTAAAGATTTTTTTTCATACGGCTCTTGCATACAACAAACACTGACACATAGAAAAGTCGAGCTCCAAAAAGGAGAAAACAGCACCATAAAAAGTAATTATGATAAGGGTCTTTGCTCGATACATTTTCTTTCTTTGCCAATTACATGCTTGCACACTATTTGTCCTCTTGTATCAATAGAGGTTTAGCTGGTAAATGTGATAAACTGACTGTATTATGGACCAACCTGAGTGAGTGTGTAGAAACAAAGAACTGATGATGATGATCATGAAGGACATGATCTGGAACACAGACATCACTGGAGCTCTGACACAAACAGGAAATAACCTAAATATACTTGTGTGCCAAAAAAAAACACAACATTTTTTTTTCTCTCTGTCCACAACTGTGAGCAATGAATTGTACCTTCAGCTTGAGTGTTATTACTGTGTTTCAACTAAAGAGATTTAAAGAAAGTTAACAGTCACTGCAGACTCTCCCATGGTTAATATCTTAATAACGTTCAGTTATAAGTCACTTGTAGAAAACATGATTAAACGTTCATAAATGATTAATAAGTGATATGCTAAAAGGTATTGATTGTTTTGTTAATTCAGTTATAAGTCATTTGTAAATTATGAGTTAATGATGAACTTATTAACAAAACATGACTATTCGTTCATAATTGAGTGAAGGGGGTGGATTGGAATCCACTGCTGCTTCAATGTATATGTAATGAGTGATTATAATCAAGGTATTAATCAATATTTTTCCTTCTAAATATCAAATGAGTTGAATGACTTCTCTGGAGATTTTACTTTGTTATAGAAGTTACCAGTGTGATTACTGAGATGTTCTTTTCATGTATTCTTTAATGTTTGTATTTGATATTTGAATGCAGTTACAGTGCTTGCTCATTTAATCCGGCTTCCAGAAATGAAATAGGGACATGTTTTGTATTTGAGAAAGGTCTTAAACGTGTTAAAACATATAGGGGTCATTGAAGTCTATAGTTTAAGGGACCATTTGTCAGTTAAATCCTATATTTTCCATTTGGACTAAAGTGTCCTATCCTGAGAGAAAGAACTTGTTATCTTGATGTTTTGAGACGAGACTCCTGTTTATAGTTAGAGCCTGGCCAAATCCAACCTCGGAAAATATATATTTGTCGGGTGTGTGTGTTAGTCTTCATGCTTACAGGTTAAGGAACCACTGGCATTGTTGGAGATTGACTGAATTGTGGTTCGGGACATGCTGGCACCCAGAAACCCAAATCTGCAACCTGGAAGGTCACGACGTGCCTAACTTCAGGGTCTGAGTGTCAGCTGCATAATCTATGGAGATATGCTTCAGTCTATCTGTATATGTGTGGAAAATTACTATGTTTATCTATTTCT
>FLSR01004871.1:20816306-20836178 GCA_900092035.1 Leuciscus waleckii
AAAAAGCGCATCTGCTCTTAAAGGGAATGTGAGATGACGCTCTGATTGGTTTATTTCACGTTAGGCCCAAACCACACCTATGAATAATGAAGCTACTTAGACCAACCCATTTTAGATTTGCGCCTGGCGCAAGAGTCATTTATCCCGCCGGGAAAATAGCAACAGCGCCCAAAACCCGCCCACAAAGTTACTTGCGCTTTGCGCTTGACACTTGCGTTTCAGATCGTTAAAATAGGGCCCTTGATATCTTGTTTGCAGGTGATGGAAGAGGATTCAGCGGGCTGATGGCTGGAGACTGGAGACAGGAGACAGAAGACAGAAGACAGATGACGGGACGCGGATGATCGGAGACAAAGTTCAGGTGAGAAATCTTCAAGGTAAGTAGGAATCGGTACGTATTCAAATACAGTCTGTAGGTTCACGTAAGGACGAGACCAGACAAGGAAGTGAAGGAGAAGTGCCTCTTCGGAAGCCGTTTCTCAATACCAAGTACGCAAAGTTCGGACTTGAGTCCTTGGTAGTTCGGACTTGACAAGTTCGACTCAGGAGAATGAACTCCCGAGGAAGGAAGTACGCAAGCCAGATAATTCTGCAAATGGAACAGCGGCGTACTTGATAGTGTCACTCAGCTCGCTCTGGCTACTCCGTTATCTCTTTATGCAGCCTATATTTAGGCTACAATAAAACAAAATATGTTATAAACCACCACTCTGCCTCTTTTCATTTTCATTAAAAAAAATCTTAAACATATTAATGGCCACACAAATGTGATTCAGGCAACGCAATTGATTATCTTCACTTCATATATTTATAACAACACAAAATATAAAACACAACCCTGACTCTTTTTGTTTTCATTTTTAAAATATGAGACATAAAAAATATATAGCCTAATATTGATATTTAAAAACTGACATTTAGCAAAAAGAGACAGGGTTGTGTCATTTTATTTTATTATATATACGGTGAAGAGAATGTAGGCAACATGTATAATATTTTATATGTTTTAAATAAAATAAAATGACATACTGTAACCTTTTTTTGTTAAATGTCAGTTTTAATTATCAATATATAAGTCAGCTCTCTAGGCTACAACGTTAAAGTTAAATAGACTAAATATTAAAGCTATGAAACTTCACTTTGCCCTCGGCCAAAACGTTTTGTCAGGGAACAAATTATAGAATAATGAGACAAATAAAATAAATAAATAAATAGCCCGTTATATACACAAGACGATTTATATCTCATGTTAAAGCTGCAGTAGGTAACTTTTGTAAAAATAATTTTTTTTACATATTTGTTAAAACTGTCATTATGTCCTGACAGTACAATATGAGACAGATAATCTGTGAAAAAATCAAGCTCCTCTGGCTCCTCCCAGTGGTCCTATTGCCATTTGCAGAAATACACCGCTCCCGGTAAGAAACAACCAATCAGAGCCAGGAGGAGTGTCTTAGCAGTGTCAATCATGCTTGTGTACGCGCTGATCACCCCCCTCTCTCGCACAGCGCGTACCGTCGTTCAAAATCAAGATAGCCGGTGTGCCGCAGCTCTGCTAATGGCGGACAAACAACTAAAACTGCCAATTTCTCGAGTGGCACCAGCTCATGCAACAAAGACAGGTAAACGGAAAAAGACCGATGACGATAAACAAGCCCGTCGGAGCCCATTGACTCAGTGTCAAAACTCTAGCCGCATAACATACAGATAAAATGTCACGCACTGTGCAAAGCAATAATTGAAACCTGCTAATTCACTGGCTTGTCATGTTGCTGAAATAATGTACTAGCAAACCTTATTTAGCATTACACATCGCTAGAATAATTACTTACATACTGTAACGTTACCGTTATATTATCTTGCTAGCTATTTGAAAGAGTGCAATGTTATGAAGTAACATTACATTTATTCCAAAATACGGAATGATTTGAGGACCAAGTTGGAAGTCAAAGTATGGGCAGGCCATAGTCAATATAAAGCATATTGTTGATGTTTCGTCCCTACCAGTGAATGTGCGATGACTGTTTATCCGTCATCGGTGGTCCTTTTTACTAGCCTGCACGTTCACGGCAGGCTCCATTGTGGTGGGGGAGGAGCTGTGGAGGGAGGGCTGTAGCGCATCAGAGAGCAAGGGGGAGTGACCTTAAGCTGTGCTTGTTCAAATTTTCAGGCTAAGTCAACGTTTTCTAAAAGTTCCCTACTGCAGCATTAAACCACTAGAATAGTGACATCCGAGCCAGCGGCAAACGTCAGCAGCACTAACCGAGGAAAGGCTGTTCTCGGCGGGGTACATGAGCGCCGAGCGTCCGATTGCCTGGTTCTCACAACTCCGAAAACGTCAGATCAAATTTTCAAATAGGCGCTATCTTTATAAATAAACCAAAGATTTGAGCTTTTAACAGCTACATTCTCGCCTGAAAAACTCTTCAAACTACATTTCGTGACACAATAACAGCAGTATTTTTAAATTACGTGGAGTTTCTCCTCTGCTATGCACGCTTGCTTGTTGGTGTGAGATGCATTCTGGGATACCTGGCTGTATCAAGTCCGCACAAGTCACCTCTCGATGCATCCTCGGTAAAAGGGGCGGCTCAAGAACACATCCGGGGATTTGAACTGGACTTGGCTAGATGTGAACTTTGAATTGGAACAGTACTTGGGCAGTGACTGATGACGTTTCACAAGTCCACAGAACACAAGTACAGACAAGAACGCATATTGAGAAACGGCCATAGTGTGTTGATGATGAAGTGCAGGTGCGATGAATCAGAAATCAGAGTGGAGTGTGCTGATCTGGTGACTCTATGACAATAATTTTCGACAGGCAATTTTCGGTCCATTTTATTTAGCTTTACACAAATTCAGTGGTTCAAATTAGACATAAATTTCAACAATTGACTTCCGGGAACGGCAGGAATATCAGTAGATTGCCTATTGAGAATCTCCATAGCTGTTAGTCTTCCTCACCAGCAGGTGGTGCACGCGAGTGTTGACGAAGACTAGAGCAACAGGTGAGAGAGTCATTCATTCATAAAAACGGATTTACAGAAATGGAGCAAGCTTAGGGCCAGTATATATATATGACATACATATTGATACATCAGAAAAGCAGAACTTAATATTTGGTACATAAACCTTTGTTTGCAATTACAGAGATCATACGTTTCTGTAGTTCTTGACCAGGTTTGCACACACTGCAGCAGTGATTTTGTCCCACTCCTCCATACAGACCTTCTCCAGATCCTTCAGGTTTCGGGGCTGTCGCTGGGCAATACGGACTTTCTGCTCCCTCCAAAGATTTTCTATTGGGTTCAGGTCTGGAGACTGGCTAGGCCACTCCAGGACCTTGAGATGCTTCTTACGGAGCCACTCCTTAGTTGCCCTGGCTGTGTGTTTCAGGTCGTTGTCATGCTGGAAGACCCAGCCACGACCCATCTTCAATGCTCTTACTGAGGGAAGGAGGTTGTTGGCCAAGATCTCGCAATACATGGCCCCATCCATCCTCCCCTCAATACAGTGCAGTCGTCCTGTCCCCTTTGCAGAAAAGCATCCCCAAACAATGATGTTTCCACCTCCTTGCTTCACGGTTGGGATGGTGTTCTTGGGGTTGTACTCATCCTTCTTCTTCCTCCAAACACGGCGAGTGGAGTTTAGACCAAAAAGCTCTATTTTTGTCTCATCAGACCACAGACACCTTCTCCCATTCCTCCTCTGGATCATCCAGATGGTCAATGGCAAACTTCAGACAGGCCTGGACATGCGCTGGCTTGACGTTCAAAAAATTGAACTCTTGCGAAAGGCTACGGACGGTTCCTATCCGACAATTCCAGCGGAATTAGCGTTGCTATGGTACTGATAAACAAACCTGAATTCTCAACTTTTAATAAAATAAATGATGATTTTATAACGATAAGTTGTCATGTCATTTTTTTATTTTCATGATTGTCTAACGTTATTAGGGCAGTTAATTCAATTAAAAGCCCTATATACCACTATATCACATTTAGCCGACCTGACATATCAACGTCCTGGGGAACTTTCCTCCACGCACGGCACGCAGCAGCCTTCCGATTAATGTCTCTATAACCCTCATCAGAGAGATCATACAGAATTGTACATTCTGACACTGACAAAATCAACCGTTATCTCTCCTATTTTTATTCTACTCGCTTCCGAAGCTTTTCAACGGTGTAGTACGACGTCCGCTGGGGGCGTATTGCGGAGCTGATTTCAACTGCCAGTGTGAAGGCGGCGTAAGAACGTAACACGCAAAGTTTCACGCTAAGCAATTCCCACTGAAATACTGGCGTAAAATTGGCTTGACACTGGATATTCGCACATTTAGGGACTGTCTCTAAAGTTGCATATGATCAAGCTCGGCAGGTCACGTTAGTCAAGCTCGCATCAGCTGACCCTCAGCTGATCCACATACCTATAGGAATACGACGCTCATATACATATATAAGCTCCTTCAGTATTATCAGCAGCTATCGCGTTTCTCAGGAGCTAATTAAATGCCGAAATTCGGCAGGCAAACAACATCATCTCACAAGGAATCGTGCAATAGGGAATTTAGCAAGGGGAATTCATTCCCCACAAGGATTTCACCTCAGATTCATCTTAAACTTGAACATGAGATTTGCCGCATTGATCATAAGTTGCCTGATTTGGAAGTGACCAAAGTGTGCATTGCTGCTCGCATCGCTGCATTATTGACACAGGACTCGACGTGATTCCTTCTCCATTCATCTCTGAAAGTCTTCACAAAGCTAAGCTAAGTTCCATTTTAATGCTCATTGCTAAAATCTATCAGGGTTTTGGCAACATGCTTGTTGCTAATGCTATACGTGTGGCTTGGCTATTCTAACTTAGTCGTTTTCATTAAAATGCTCTTGCTAGGCTTATATGCGATCATATGGCTATGTGCGTTATGTGTTGTCATTGGCAACTGATCGCTCGCTGTGCTTTTAGCAATATGCAGCACAGATTCAAGCAGCTGCTAGATATGAATTAACAATTCATGGTGCAAACGCAAATATTCTGCTGTGGCACAGCTTTAAAAAAGACAGTAAACAGTCACAATTCAGTTGAGTCACTTCGGACACACTTGGTCTATCTAGTTCTTGGAAACACGTCGTTCTTAAAGCTACAGTGTATTGGATTTTACAGTGCTTTCATTTTAATGCATTGTTTTTTTTACGGGCTTGCATCTTTATAGGCTGGTGGTATATTTATATGGTGGTATATTTAAGGTGTATATGTAAAAATAAAAAATAAAAAATAAAAATAAATATATTATTGAAACACTGCTTTTTCTAAGGCTATAGTGGCTCAATTGGGCCTTGGGGTCTATATGACCCCAAGCGACTTTTCTTTAATAAAAAAAAATGGTTCCCTTCTCTCAGTGGAATTAAATTTTGTCACTTTTTCTACATTACCTATCTATACACACAGAAAAAAACTGGGCTTGATTCGGTCGTTCTAAAGGTATGTAAATGCTTTTACGACACCTGTGCGTGTCAGAGTGATTTTCCACAGGCCGTCTTTAATATGTTCATTGTATAAGTGATCAGATCCTTCAGTACCGTTCAGAATGATGTCTGGTTTGCTGTATGGACACGTTCGGTTAGTCGAACATATTACTGTAATGTTGTCACCCGTCCTTTCACCTCCATAAATATTGATGCTCGGCTGCTGTGGACTTGCTATAATTCACAGACACATTATACTTAGTACTGTACATACATTTTTATATACTATATGTAATACAGTAGCTCCAAAATGTAATTGGACACTTAAAATGTCTGAATTTCATTGCATTAGATAAAAGCAGAGTGGCCTGCAAACAAATGATACTAGAGTGTTGCTTTCTTTTTTTTACTAACTTTGTAACCTTTTTTGAGCCACTTTTTCATTATTTTTAACAAACTTGGGTCATTTTTTGAAGATGTATGAAGTCAGTTCCTCTCATGTCATGTCAGCAGTATAACCAACAGTAGGGCTGCACGATAGCAAATTATCAAAATGATAATATTCACAATTATTTTACTAAAAATAATAATGACTATTAATCAAATTATTTGTTAATTATAGAGGCATGGTTTATTTGACCTCATCTGGCAAACAGCAAAAATATTTGTGTGAAAGAAAACAGACTGGCTGTGTTAGTTTCATTTGAGCAAAATATGGCAGTGGAAATTGCCTACTTACATGTTTGCCTGTGCTTTCAGATCAATAACACTTTTTTCTCAGAAAGAGTATGTGCGCCGTGGTTGGGAGGATTAAGTCAAACGCTGGGCAGAAAATCTATCCATTAAAAACCAAAGCTCAGATTGGGGGATTTAAACTCTTGACATCTGGCAACCGCAAGCATGAAAGCTTTGAGTAATTTTACCAATGCAAGAAAATGCAAGCTGCTGTACCGTACATCCGCCTTGGCCGTACAGCAGAGATCCCATACAATTGTTAAATTGGCTACAGGAACACGCTTGTTGCCATGTGTCCTTGCTTGCTCCAGCTTGGTATGATGCTTCCCCAATTAGATTGGATCTATAGTGCTCAACATATGATGCTAAAATCAGGATGTAACCATTCTATCAGCCTCAGTCATGGGTGGGGTAGTGTGTAAAAATTATAATAACAAAATGTGTGTATATATATCATTTTTTATAATTTCTCTTTTCTACAGAAGTAAACTACAACCAAGTATAACAAGGTTATGACGTCATTGACAGGTGACAGTGTACACAGTACACGTCAACAAATAACTTGTCTAGTGATTGGAATTTATTCAAATCTACATATTTGTGAGTAAATGTATCCAAGCATCAGCATCACGCTTGTTACATTAAACCATCCAGCTAATTCTAATTCAGTGTTGCTAAATCTGTGTGAACCAGAAGTTTCCATAGGACTACTTCAGTATTGTGTACTTCAGTACTTATTTCCAATGAAAAAGATAATTGAAAATTAAGTCTCCATCTCTCATCTCTAGCTCACAGGCATCACTCAAAGAAACTGGAACTGGACTGCGGATATACAACAAGCAAGTAGCTGATTCATTTTGATATCTAATTTTCACTTCTTCATTTCAGGTGTATGTCATTCATTGCAATTGGCATGTTTACTGCTGAACATTTTAGGTATTGACAACATGCTTGTTGCTATGGTTATGTGGGTATTGGCATCATACTCGTTTAGGCCATCTAGGTAAGGGCAACATACTTTGCTTAAGGCTTTCTGGTATTGTTGGTAACATGCTGTTGCTCAAGCTTTTCAGGTATTGGCAACATGCTTGTTGCCTCGGCTCACTCAGGTAACTACAAAAGCATCCAGATTGCGCTGTCAGTTGGTTTTGGGGGATAGTGGCATATGGTTTTGTTTTGGGGGATTATTGCTGCTCTCCCTGCTCTTATCCATGCTAGGCTGCATGGATGCGAGATGTGATGTAATGACGCAAAGACATGCTCGAATTTCCCACGAAAATCCACTAGTACCACTGGAATTAAAAACATTATTACAAGCTTACCATTTTGAATCGAGCTATGGCAAGCAGATAGTTTTGAACACTGGCTGGTTATGTACTTGGTCAAAAAAGTATTTTGGATAATTTTAACCCAAAAAAGCTACGGACTGCAGCTTTAATATTGTTTATTTAAAAACAAAAAAAACAACAACAAAAAAACATACAAAGACATGTACAAATGTCTTGAGTATATAGCCTACTTATTGGGGCAAATTGTCTGGCCTTTATTTTTAAATGTTATTTTAACAAATAAACTGATTAGAAGAAAGTTAATTTGGGAGAAGCATTTTATTGTGTCATTTTTTTTCAAAGTTGTAAATAAAACAACTTATTGGAGCACATTTTACAATATTTTTGAGTTTTTCTACTTCAAAATTTCATGTTAAATTCAATGTGTTACTTCCTCGTAATTGTTTGTGAAAGTTAAAAGCCATTTCCACTGAGAGTAAAAACCCTTTTCCCCGGGTTTTTTTTTTTTTTTTTTTTTTTTTTTTGCAGTTTGTACAATCCCAGATATAACAGTGAAAGCATAGTATTCCAAGAATATTTACATACCGTTGACAAGGATTGTAGAGGTGACATCATAAAATGAATAGGTGCGCCATCCAACATTTTCAGGGTCAATCCATGCATATATTTTTTCTCCATGGTGGGACTGTTCCAGGTTTGTGATCAGCAGACTGCAATCCCAACTTGATTTTCTATATAAATCCGTTTTCCATCTGAACTTCTCAATTACATCATTTGGATACCATGAATCATAAACTAAAGGATAACCTTTAGAGACCCACTGATACCACACAACTCTACGTGGGTTTGTGGGTGGGTTTGATGTGTAAGAGAAAGAACATGGTATAACAGACAGGAACCTTGGAGGCCATGAATGTCTTTCGGCATTTTCACTTCCCATGCTAAAGTATCAAACAGCACAACACCTGTGGGAAAAAAAGTTGAAGAACATTATTGCTGAGTTGAAGATTAAGCAAACGTAAAAAAAAAAAAAAATAAATAAATAAAAAAAATTCTTTATGGTTTTCCACCAACATATTTTCTGCTTTCAATCACAGAAGTAATAGAAATATGTTATTCACTGGTTAAAAATGACGTGACTGGTGAAGATTTTCCATGGACAGCACAGCACGCAGATATAATTAATTGATAATTACAAATTAATTACATTGATCAACACTGATTATCTATTTTATTGATTAGTTATTGCAGTTGTTGTGGAATCACCACCAATCAGTAAAGCGAGACACAGTTGATGTTGAGTACACCCAATCACTCCGTATACTGTATATGACAACTCACAGATACCTACATAACCAGCTGCTTTTTTCTTCGGCTTTGCTTTTCGCTTTGGCTGCCCCTCAAATATGCTTGCATCTTGGTGTTATCATAAAAAGTTAGTAAATTAAAATGCACCACTGACTGGCGAATTGCCATTAGATATACCTTTAAATTATGTGAGGTTTATGCATGTTTTTTGCTTGAATAGAGGCAGATTTGTTTGTTGTATCATATCGCGTCATACATTTAGAGGGTGGGGACCACTTTGAACCCTTTTTACAATGCCATGAACACAACTTAATTCTGTTTAGTTAAATATAGGTTGCAGATTTGTGGAAATTAAACAACCTTCTTTTTTACTCAAGTATGCAAATCTGATAGTATTGGTCTGACTATAATATTTTAATAGACTATATAAACTGTATGGTGTGCAACCATTAAAATGACCAAGAAGCAGCACAAGAAAATACAACAGAAATCCTCAGAGATAAAGATACTGAATTACCTGACCTAAGGTGACCTAGAGTGCTCCTGACCTAAGGTCATAACATAAAAAAATAAAAAAATAAAAATCTACTTTGAAATATATGATGCTGTACACACTTATTAATTGTATGAAAAAGAGAAAAAATTAATCTATACCTTGTAAAAGCAAATGAACAAGCAGAGGTCTCATCATGTTTCCTGGGTTTGCCCTTAGGTGAAATAAAAACAACTGTTGTTTTACATATACTAAAATTCTAAATAAAGTGAAGACAGTTCTAAAGAATGGAAATGTTATCCAATGGATTATCTGTTGCACACATTCTAAAGTTATTTGGAATTGTGGATTCAAATGTTTGGAAATTGAAACATTAAGACTTATCATAAAGTATCGTAAAATCACTTTGAAATGTTAAATCTAAGTATTATACCCTTATCTTTTTTTTTTCATTCTTACCTTCTTAATGCAGTTTGATTTGCAATGGTCACCATGTACTACAAAATGCAAGAAACTGTGAGAAAAAGACAAAATGTTGTTTGTAAAAAAGATCCAGTAAGAGAAAGTGCGAACTGTACCCTTATACTCTTCATTGTGAAACTGCTGAGCGGGTAACATATCGAGAGATGTGTGACTTTCTTCCAAATAAGGCTGTTTGCTTACTGTGCTATTTATTTGAGGCTGAAATGTTAGCATTGCTGATAGACTTCTCCAGTAAGAAATCTTCTAAATCCTATCGTTTTCTTTAAGAAATTTAAATTAGTAGCATTAATTTAGTGTTGTTTTTTTCATTAAAGAAACATCATTATTTTTGAAAATTCAACAAATTGAACTGCAGCCTACTGTACAACTGCAGAACACTTTGTATTAAAAAAATACAAATAAAAAAGAAATAATATAAAATTAGGATTATGACATCTTTTTTGGTGATGGCTATAAGAGCAACTGCATTTGCTGAGGGATATCAGTGTTGGCTCCCACCCACCCATATAGGCTGCTGTCACTTTAAGACCTCATGCATGGATCCAATATCAACATTATTTTGATTTCTTTCTCAACTATTTACGTTCACTTAAAGAAAGAGTAGGCACTTTAAGAGTCTGACAATAGCATACTAGCTTTGAAAACATGATCCCACCCTCCCTTCAGAATGATTTCCAAAGCCATGCCTCTTACAAATCAGATGAACGCGTCACATACAGCCAGAGCAGAGTTTGAAAACCCTCACAAGAGACGGCGTCAATATACCCTGCATTTTAAAGCACATAATATTACAATAATAATGAACGTGAACAACTTAAAGAGCTCTGACTTACTACCTCACTGCTGCAGTTTATTTTCAGCATTGATAGTGTTGCCATAGAAATGCAGAATGCACATCTGAGGACATGAACAGCTCCAGGTAGAACGTCATAAGTTGCGATCTCTTAATTATGGTAATTTCGACATGATTTGAATGCAGTTATGCAGCATTAGTTTGTTGTTTTGGTTTAGGAGGAAATAGCTAGTTCTGGCATGAAACTCTAGATGGCGCAGGCTGATAGTGTCCTTTTGGTAGAGATCACATTAATCACATCAAATACTGCTAGTGTTGCTGTTAGCAGTCTCCAACACGGTTCAGAAAGCATCTGGAATTAAAATCTAAGATGAGTGAACAATCTTTTACTCCATATCTCTGCGCATATTGCATGTCTTGCTTATTAAATGAGCAATCAGAACAGTTTAATCTAACCGTTATGTTTAACAGTCTTGTGGCATGATTTACAAAGCATATAAGCTGCAGTATTTACACAAGTGTGTTCATGCACAGTAGCAGCAATTGTTCTATTGTATGTACTTGCTGTGAGGATATGCTGTCTAAGCAACGGACATGGGAAAAGGTTAAAGTAAAATAAGCATTCACGCTTTCAACAGAATTACCATGTTTAGCTGCATAACTCTGACACGTTAGTTTTTTTTCAAGGGCAATGTTTTCATTAGCTATGCTAATGTATGCAGTTGATTTCAGCTGAACACAGCGTCTAAGTATAACGTTATTCTCATGATGTCTGAAAATAAGTCATGAAGGAAAATTGACAGCTCATCCAGTCAAACTGAGGATCAGCTTTATTTGCAGGGCAACCTTATGATTTGAAATTATTAGTTTCAGCCTTTTGAATGGAAGTTCCCCAAACCCGAAGGGCCACCCATAATTCAAAATGCTGTAAGGTCGTCAGGAATAAGGTGGATATACAGATATGCGACTGACACATTAGCTGGTAAGTATTCAACTGCCTTTATTAAGCATTTCGTGACGTTACAGTCCCCTGCTACGGTGGCTCTAGGACCCTAATAGTGTCTCACAGGATATCCTTACAGTGGATATACACTCAAGGGGAGATTGGCGAACAAGACACACCTGGGAACAATCATGAACTAATCAACAAGATAAACTACAAAGGACTACAAAACTTGCCACAGACCAGAAAATAACAGAAGTCCACACAAGACAGGAATCATGACAGATGTCAGTGATACATCACATGATTTAAAGGTGCTGTATTTAACTTTTTTACTTTACTAAAGCATAAAAATACTATAATATGTTTGCAGATATTTAGAAAACATGCTAAGTTCACATACTTGTGTCTCTGAAAAAACTTCTACACCCAGTTTTTTTTACCTTCCGTGTTTCTTTCCATGAGCTCATATCATTCATGAGTTAAATGAAGGACTGGAATGAGGCATCCCGCAAAATAAATCTAACAGTGTCCTCAAAAAGCAACAGAACTTAAACCTCATGTTTATTTGCAACACTTGGCTGCCCTTTTTTCACACCTCTTTTCACTGCAACTGCCAAGGCAAGCCGCATCCGCAACTGTAACAAGCCTGAAATGTGTTGCAACACATATAATGACACGTGTTTAGGACATATAGGGACTGTCAACAAAGTGCGTGAAAGAGGGTAAACGGTCAGTGGATCCCCATCTCATTTCTTTTCAAAGTTAAAGGTACACTATAAAATAATATAAAATATAATAAAATATAAACACTATAGGCTTACAATAGTGAATCAGGGTAAGACAAAAACACGTTCTGGAAGAAAGATTGATGATATATTGACTCATTATTTGTACTTTTGTAGTGTAGGCTACTTTTATACTGTACCTTAAAACAAACAGACACACATATCCTTACTGGAAGAGTTAATCATGTAACAAATATTGTTAAAAATAGTAAAAGTAGTAATTATATATTAAAGTTATTATATGGCTTTATTACTATTAATAAATGTATTAATAAATAAAACAATAAAAAAAATCCTAAATTCAAAGTAGGCTACCGGTATATCAAATTGGTCTATTTCAGTTTCTTGTTTCTGGTTCCAAGAAAAAGATTTAGATGTTTGTTTTATTCACAGAATCATAACACAACACATGCTATTAAAAGATACGTGGCAGAATCTGAGAAATTAACTGATTTAACGTTAATCACTTTGCCTTCTCAGGAAACTTCGAGACGTACAGTCTCATTTCCCTTTTTTCTTTTCTGTGCACAGTACTTCTTTATCCATTTGGTCATGTGACTGTGTCTGTGACAAACTTTAGAGTGGTGTCGGAGGGTGAGCGGTTGATATCACTTGATATAATAAAATATGTTTATTCATTTAAAAATGCTGAACAAAAGTGTGTAATTTTTTTTTAATTGAGATTTATACATCATCTGAAAGCTGAATACATAATCTTTCCATTGATATTAGGTTTGTTAGGATATGACAATATTTGGCCGAGATACAACTATTTGAAAATCTGGAAACTGAGGGTGCAGAAAAATCGAAATATTGAGAAAATCGCCTTTAAAGTTGTCCATTTCTATAGGCGATTGTGCTGCATCTACTCACAAAAATACATTTTTTTATATATTTAAGGTGGGAAATTTACAAAATATCTTCATGGATCATGATCTTTACTTAATATCATGATGATTTTTGGCATAAAAGAAAAATCGATAATTTTGACCCATACAATGTATTGTTGGCTATTGCCACAAATATAGCCGTGCGACTTAAGACTGGTTTTGTGATCCAGGGTCACGTATGTATTGGTTCTGTGAAGAGAGAAGTTTTATTTAATGCATAGGCTACTTTATTACTGCAGAGAAAATATGTATAAATATTTTTTATGATGTATGTGTGCATATGTTTTAATGTTAAAATACTAGTTTCAACAGTTCAATAAACAAAAAGCTAATATTGAGTAACCTGTGAATGAATCTGTGTTTCGAACGACTCGCTGACTCGCTCATAAAAACAGTCACTTGTCGCCACCTACTGGTGTAACTAGTTAATACCAACTCCAATAAAAGTTTTCTATATTGTAAGTTCCCTATCACTCAGCCACGTTCAACGTTACCTCAGAACTGAACTGACGAATGGGGATCTCGCCTGAGAGCTCAATCTCCTTCAAGTGGTAACAGAACAAGTTCTCAATGGACAATGAACCACTCCAATGCCACGGGAATACAAGGACGCATGCAGCACTCACTAATCAAGATTCTCTCTGTAAAGAGAACCAGGAAGAAGTTCAGCACAAGTGTTGATGTGACGGGGCGTCAGCGGTGGTCGCCTTCCTCTGAGAACTTGGTCGCTGTTCAGTCTTCTAAAAGAGTATTTTTTGCAGTCAACCTTTCCCATAGCACATCATCACTAAAAGAGCATCTTTTCCTAAAAGAGTAAATGCTTGTGTTTTTCTATGCGGTCGTTACCTGGCCCCGGCTGACAGTCATGCTCACTGTCTTGTATGTCTGGGCTGTAAATATGCTGAGACAGCGTTCGTAGATGAGTCATGAACCCACTGCGTGAAGATGACCATCGCAATGCTAAGATTAAGACTTGAGTCTTGAAAGAGGTGTAGTCACCTCTGCTATCCCCTAATCTAGTACTTCTGCCCAGCAGAGAGCTACTTTGGTTGATACACAGGGTGATCTGGGGTTACAGTGGGGGCTTTCCCACCGGATCAATATCCACGATTGTGGCATTTTTCTTAGGGATCCCAATTCGTCAGTTCAGTTCTGACGTTACATCGAACGTGACTGACTGAAGGAGGGAACAGAGACATTACGTCCCATTGCCACAATCCCTGTGTCCACCGCTGAGGGAGTGGGCACTGGCTTGGCTCTTCAACGAAAATGTTATAAGTGAGTGCTGCACGCTTCCTTATATACCCGTGGCACGGGGAATGGGTCGCGATACAAATCTCACTCGCCGATGTCCAATGGCTTGTTCTGTTACCACTCAAAGGTGATTGGGCTCTCAGGAGAGATTCCAATTCGTCAATTCAGTTCTGATGTAACGTCTCCGTTCCCTCCTTCAGGGAATGAGGGTTACATTAGTAACCTAGAAGTTCCTGAACTCATTTCTCTTTCCCATGTTAGTAGAATCTAGTCTTCTTTTTGACATACTAAAATACCTAGCCTCAGGACCAAATACTAAGATATAAAGATAATTAGGCCTGTCGCGTAATTAAACCGTCGGTTCGCGATTATTTGATCTAACCGCGATTGTTTCAGACAACCGCGATTATTGCGCTCTTTTATAGGCCTATGGCAAAGGGGGAGTCATGGACCAAAAGAAATAGACAAGCACTAATTAAGTTTTCCAGCAATATATTCAAAGTCATCTGAAGCCATTCCATAGTTTAATGTGAGGGACAGGGTTATGGCAGGATGCACGGTAAAACTCTCTCCAATATGATATATTCACATTATAATGCTTTATCTGTAGATAAAAGGCTGTGGATTTGCATAAAATGACTATATTTTGCTGGAGTTATTGCTGTTTTTAAACGACTCGCTACCCTGTGCCTGTTAGATCACACACACCAAGGCATCAAATGCACAATAACTGGAATTTAAGACTGTGTAGAAACAAATGATCAATAAACTGTTGGACAGATATACACTAGGATTTGTGCGCTCGACATTTCTTCGCTTTGTGCCGTGAACTTTTAAATGCGCACTTGTTGTGCAGCGCTGCACACTGTGACTCCATGTTGCTTTTAGCATATCATTCTGCATCCACGACGCGCATAACACGCTTTGTGCCGCTCTGGTTTGAAGCGTTTCGTATTATCATGGTTTTGCGCACTGAAAGATTATTAAAAGCCTATCTTTTTTTCTTCTTTTTTTCGTATCTATCATATCTTGTTGCCCCATTAAAAAGCTGCACAATACATTTAAAATAAGTATAATTTAATTGTGTAGTGTTTTTGTGTAGTGTAGTGTATTATACAAATATATACACTTCTGAATTCTTTACATTCATATATAAATATAAAATTGTTAAATGTATGAATACCCGAATTAATTTTATAGGAGAATAATAGTATATTTTTTTTATTAACACGTTTAGATTTGATAAAATTACTGTGCTGATTTTTTCAAGAATTACTTTTTGCTGCTGATTTATACACTCAGTTTAATAAATAAATTGTCATAGCTATTGAATACATTTATTTAATATTTAAAGGTGTTAACTGTAATCTTACACTGCAAAATAACTTACAAATGATTAAATTCATCACAATTATTTAATGAATGAAGCACACACAAAAAAATGTATGACAAAGCCCTAAAACAGACAATTAATCGGCATAATCGTCAAAGCCCTAAAACAGACAATTAATCGCCAAAGTCCTAAAATTGGCAATTAATGGTCAGTCAAATGTCAGAATCATGACAGGCCTAAAGATAATTACATAAAGAACATTTCAACTTTGAAAATTTGTACCAAAGTGATCTACATACAAGCATAAGATTAATATTGCTATATTTGAGCTTTAAAGATTAATTTATCACTGATAGTTTATGAAGAAGTGAATGTGTTATGCATACCTCTGTTCAGATCGTTGCATATCAACAGGCTGTCTACAATCAACAAAGACAATGTGAGAAACTAAAATGCTCACTGGGCCACGTACACTCATTCAGTTCAGTTCAGTAATTTAGGTGAGTGACAACAGCATTCTACAAACAAATTAACTCCTGGAAAATTGGCAATTTCTCAAGAGAGTGCTCTTGGAAAGCAGACTTAAACTGAGAGCACACTGCATGATTTACAA
The DNA here is from genome assembly GCA_900092035.1 of Leuciscus waleckii. Classification (NCBI taxonomy): domain Eukaryota; kingdom Metazoa; phylum Chordata; class Actinopteri; order Cypriniformes; family Leuciscidae; genus Leuciscus; species Leuciscus waleckii. Next base: position 20,832,700 of record FLSR01004871.1, read on the forward strand.
TAGTCCTTTACAATTGTTGCTTGTCAGACTGTACAGACATGATCCCCACCGTAAGCCATGTCAGTAGGATCTCATTTGCCTTTAATGTCAAACTGTATGAGAGTTAAGACTCGGACGAATGCAAGAAGACTCCTCCGGGGGTTTTACAGTAGGCTACATCATCAAGCCGTGACACGTTCGGTGACACTTAACTGCATTACATGCAGCATTGAAATGGTGGATAGCAAACAAAAATAATCTCTGGGGGAAAAATGGGAAAAAAAACAATTGCGTTTTCAATTCGGTACTTTGCCTCAAAACTTCAGTTAGAGGTAAAATTTGATCGTAATCGTCACTGTCGTTATTCTTGGTGAACGTGTCAAACTAGCGATCAAAGAAATTTTGGCCTAGAATCAGATAAATCTTATAGAATGTTCCTGGTTACAATGGTGTCAGTCATCACATTTTCAAGAGTAAGTTGTGTTCCATACACACACAAAACGATAATTGACGGGCTTCACCCCTGTATTTAAATGCAGTTGCCACTCCTGAAATGTTGCAGTGTGTGCATGCCCTTAAGAGAAATACATTGATACATAATTCATAATTAATTTTCATATATGAATGTGTTAGCCTAAACCCGATCTCATGGGAAAACATAATTATTTTATGAGGTGGTGATTTCATATGAATTCGTACAATGGGAGTATACGTACAAATTTTACGGGAAAAAAAGAAGGAAGGTCCACCCACTCCTAACCCAACCCCTATGGGGTGTAAGCAGATATAGCCCCAATTCGACAAAACTTTAAAAAAAAACTCAAATTCCCATGAGATTGTGTTGAACATATACACACACAGGGTTACCTGTGTCGTCTCTTGTATATGATGACTCCAGAAAGTATGCAAGCGAGGAGAAACACAAGTGAGGGCACTAGGTAATAAAGTCCAATAGTCTTCAGTCCAATAGTCGCATCTAGATTTGTATAAAATAATTAGTCATTATTATTTGTGCACAACTGAAAACATCATTACGAATGATCCAAAAGTCCCATGAGTGCAAAATGTATTTAATAACACCCACAACAATAGCAAGCATTTCATATATATGCACAGATTACTCACATTCTGCACTTTTGTCATTTGTAGCTGTCACTGTTATGCCACCATGATATATTACAGAACACTCAATATCTGAGCTTTCTGCCTTTACGACACCTGTGCGTGTCAGAGTGATTTTCCACAAGCCGTCTTCAATATGTTCATTGTCTAAGTGATCAGTTCCTTCAGTACCGTTCAGAATGATGTCTGGTTTGCTGTTGGACACGTGTGGAAAGTCGAACATGCTACTGTAATGGTGTCACCCGTCCTTTCACCTCCATAAATATTGATGCTGGGCTGCCGTGGACTTGCTTCAAATAGCAGAAATGTCATAATAAGGCAACAGACTCATATCAGGATTTAAGAAAATTTGAAGTACAAAGTATTTACATACCATCAACTACAATTGTGGAGGTGACATCATAAAATCTGTGGGTGAGCCATCTAACATTTTCAGGGTCAATCCATGCATATAGATTCTCTCTATGGTGGGAGGGTTCCAGTTTTTTGATCAGCAGACTGCAATCCCAAGTTGAGTTTCCATATAAATCAGTTTTTCCTCTAAACTTCTTAATGACATCATCTTCATGCAAAGGATCATAAACTAAAGGATAACCTGTAGAGACCCACTGATACCACACACCTCTACGTGGGTCTTTGGGTGGCTGTGATGTGTAAGAGAAAGAACATGGTATAACCAGACAGGAACCTTGAGACCGTGAATGTCTTTCGGCATTCTCACTTCCCATGCTAAAGTATCAAACAGCAGAACACCTGTCGAAAAAAAAGTTGAAGAACATGAGTAAGCATTTAATATAACTGACTATATTTTTTTCTGTAGATTTGTCTCTTTAAATAAACAGATAAATAGTATAATACTTTTTGTAGTAATGCATTGCCTAATAGATAATAAATACTGCATAAATACATAGTTGTTGTGTTTTGCCTTTTTGTGGCAGATACAGACACTGCAATAAATTATACATCATGTACTGTAGCTTATTGAGTACACAATTATATCTTATATGACACACACACAGACACAAATCTTAGCAGATTCATTGAATTTCAGATGCAGTCTTGCTATGTTGCCGCTAATGTACTAGTTAAAGCCCTATGTGGCCCCCAAGCCAAAACCAGTGTCTTTCAAAATGTAGATGAAGTTGAGGATATTATAGTGTCTGTTTATATATATTTTCTCCCTGACATAAATGTGTTTGTGTGCAAAGGTTTCCTTATGGTGTAAGAATTTACAAATGTGGTATTTGATTATGGGCTTTATGTAAAATGTATATGTTCCTAGTGTCCGATTTAAAACTAAACTGGAAAAGAAAAGTTGGTAACACTCTAGTTCAGGGTCCAATTCTCACTATTAACTAGTTGCTTATAGCATGCATATTACTAGGATATTGGCTGTATTAGTACTTATAAAGCACACATTACTGCCTTATTCTGCATTACCATATTCTACATCCCTAATCCTACCCGATATCTAAACTTAACAACTACCTTACTAACTTTTAATAATCCAAAGTTTTAGTTAAAAGTCATAATTAATAGTAACTATTAAATATGACTTTTAGTTATAACTATGGCTTATTAATAGTTAATAGTGATAATTGGACAAAAAAGAAACAGACACTGTACCTTTGAAAAGTAAATGAAGATATAATGGTCCTTTCATGTTCCTGGATCATTACAAAAACAACAATTCAAATGAACTGTATAATTGTTAAAAATACTAAAATTATTGCATTTCCAGTGTTCAGTTCATCATTGAATAACAATGGACATGTTCCTTTACACTCCTAATAATGGAAACTCGTTAACGCTTTCTATGAAGCCCATGCTTATGATGAATTATAGACCCATTTATACTTATTTATAAGTAAGTACTATTATATAAATACATTTTATAAAGACTCATTAAGACCTACTGCATTATGAGAACAGTTACAGTTACAATTATAAGACATGCATTTGCTTTTTCAATGTGCATGCTCATAATCCAAATACACTGATCTATAATTCTGCACTGTTTTAATGAAAAAGGCCACGGTTCATACTGATGTCTTTCACTGTGTATTTGTCTCACTCTCTTTCTTTTTCAGCAGACACAGTGAAAACTACAATAAATAAAAAATAATATAATATTCAAAATATGCATTAAGCTAGTCAGTCCTTTAGAAGTCTCTCATGCCAATGTCCGTCAATATGTAGGGGAGACCGGGGACAGTTGCAAAACTTTTTGCATTTCTCTCGTTACTCAGAGACTATTTGGACTAGACCAACCAAATTTGTATATTAAAGCTGCCGTCGGCAACATTTTTTTGATCATATTCAGTGTAATCGACACTATAATCCGACAGAACAACATAAATAAGGTGGTTTTAGAAAAA
>FLSR01004871.1:20836503-20847947 GCA_900092035.1 Leuciscus waleckii
AAGAAAAAAAACAAAAACAATGCACTCCCTTGGCTCAATACTGAAAATTTTTATCTGATGAAAGAAAAAGACTCCGCTTTAAAAAGATAATTAAAAACCAAGTTAAATAGTGATAGGCATAGATTCACTTCATTACGTAATCAAGTAGTCAAAATTATCAGAAAAGCTAAAGCCAATTTTTTTATAACAATTATTAATGAGGGAAAGGGTAACACAAAGCTGATCTGGGAACAGATTAAGAATGTGATGGGAATTAGCCACAGGCTTAGAAACCAGTTAGAGTTGAACCTGAATGGTAAATGAATACAAGATCCAGCACAAATAGCTGTAGCCTTTAATGAATATTTTATCAATTCTGTGGATGAAATCGCACAGAATTTCCCCCTAACAACTGGAGATATTGTCAAAATATATGAAAGCAAGCCTTTTTTAGCATTCAATCTATCTCTGAAATTAAAACCCAGGCAATTATTGATTCTCTTAAAATCTCAACAGCAAAATAGATTTATAGAATGGATTCTAAAATGCTTAAATCCCTGAATGAACATCTAGCCTACCCTTCACACAAATTGTTAACCAGTCAATTCTAGAGGGGATATTTCCAACTACCTGGAAGACTGCAATTGTAACTCCCATATTTAAGTCAAATAACCCTCTGAACATATTTAACTACCGCCCAATCAGTATTCTACCTGTGGTTTCCAAGTTTGCTGAAAAAATGTATATCAGAGCAGCTTGTCTCTTTCTTTAATAATAATCCATTTACTCTTCATCCGATGCAGTTTGGCTTCAGGGCCCATCACTCTGCAGAAACAGCTAACTGTTTCTTTTTAGAGACTGTTCGAGCAATGGTTGACAAGGGAGGTGTTGTTGGCGCTGTGTTTTTAGACCTTCGTAAAGCTTTTGACACAGTCAACCATCGGGTCCTTATTGCCAAACTCTCTATTTTTAATTTCTCCCCTTCTGCAGTCAAATGGATTGAGTCATATTTAACTGGAAGAACTCAATACGTTTCTTTGAACAATCAACGTTCATTGGCTCTTAATTTATGCACAGGGGTACCACAAGGATCGATACTTGGCCGCTTTTGTTTAGTCTATATATCAATGATCTGCCATCAGTTTGCCCTGATATCAATACATGCGGACGACACTGTAATTTATGTGCATGCCAAGACAAAACATCTGGCTGCTGCCAAACTGACCATACAGTAGCTATGGATCAGATCACCAATTGGCTAAATCGTTCGTGCCTTCAACTAAATGTAGATAAAACTGTGGGAATGTTTTTCACAAAGAGACGATGTAACATTGTCAAATATAACGATTTCAGGTCAAAACATTAGTATTGTGCCACAATTTAAGTATTTGGGCGTTATTATTGACTCTAATCTTTCTTTTAAAGCACATATTAAGAAAGTGTGCAATAGGGTCAAGTTTAGCTTAGCTAATTTTAGATATATTAGAAATGCACTTACTTTTAATGCTGCCAAATTATTTATGGATGCCATGATTGTGTCACATCTAACATATTGTCTGACAAGCTGGGGACAAACTAACAGTTTATCACTGAAGCCATTAGCATTCTTTATAAAAAAATAAATAAAATAAAACTCTCAAAGTTTTGGACCAGAAGCCTAACAGTTCACATCATTGTATTATTCTTAATAATCATAAACTGCTAAGCTGGGAAGATGTAATCAAAAACAAAAACATCTGTCTGGTCTACAAAATTTTGCATAATACCGCTCCTGCTCCTGTTAATTCATTCATAATCCAACGTAATAATAGCAGTCAGATCACCAGAAGCACCACACGAGGTGACCTTCTAATCCCATTCAGGAAAAGCACATTTGTAAATATAATTGTAATGTATTTTATTTGATGTATGCTTACTAACAACTGGCCGGGGACTACAGCTGGAAATTAGCCATAGAGGCTAAAGCTGCTCTTTTTTGTCCACGTCATTATAAACACTAATATACTAAACTAAACTAAACTAAACTTGCATCTGTCTGCTAATTACCTATACCATAAGATGATTACATATGACATATCGTTCACAGTATTTATTTGAATGGAAGAAGCCAGATGTTGTAACTGACCCAACCAAGGGGACAGTTGCAACACAACCATGGGATGGTTGAAAGTTGCAACATGTTAAAAAATACCTTAAATTTCATTAATTAACTTTAGCTTTTTGTCTCAATGAGCATAGAATTCTGAAAATATCAACAGTTTTAGGCCTACTATAATATTATAGTATTATTTATGTATACAATAATATTATTGTAGCCTATTATTTAATAACAGTTATTGAGTTTTGTTTGTTTATGTGTAAAACATAGGCCTACATAGATTCAGTGTGCAGGTGTTACAGCTCTCCATATTTCAGTGTCAGGCTCTCTGCGAGATGTGTTGGCATGTAGGATGTGCACAAACATCCCAAATTCTGTGCTTGTTATAACGGCATGCTGTGGGCAGGTCGCAGGGTGTGGCCCCTGTATCCAGATCTATCTAAATGATAATGACAGCTGCCTTTTATGCAAGGCAAATATGTTCGCAGGTAAACTGGTGTTTTAGGCCTGAGTGAGGTACTGGCGAAACTGACAAATGCAGCGACTTAAATGGCTGACAGTTTGGCTCAAAAGTTCAGAAATAATAATGTTGAAAACATTTTTTATATGCTTTGTTGTTTTTTGTTAAGAATCTTGGGCATGGTGTTCAGGGGTTAGTATGGCATCTGGCCGAGTATTTTTTTCTTTTTCTGTATCACATTTTTGTATGCGTATAGGGGCATAAATTCAAAAAAGCCAGCTGAGTTTATCTGTGTAGCCCGGTGCCATATGCAGCGTCTTAAACGGCATTACTGCTTAACAGCAGTATCTGTTCCTGTTCTTGAATAGGCCGTTTAAAGAGAGACACCCTCCCTTTTCTTCAACAAACACTGTTGTTATATGAACCATAGCACATTTTGGCTTTCCTAGCAGAATATGCTGGCTAAGGGTCATTTCACTGTTACAGTTTTAACAAAAATAGCACTGATACTTGAAATAAAGTCTGGTTTGAGTGTTTCCCCATTATTGTACATCTTGTGGGGCATTATAAGAAACTGAATTCTGACTTTACCAATGTTACAATGGTGCTTCACAAAATAAACCAGTTCAACTTGCAAATGTACTTATGTCATTAATACCAGTTACGTGTGACCCTGACCCCACGCCCAGTTTACCATAGTCATAGTGCATAGCTGATAAATATAGTGATGTGTTGTGAGTGATTATGTCAAACAAAAATGTCAATCAATGTAAATAACAATGTTAATGTACTGTAACATGGAAACCATTCCATGCTGCAGTTTAGGAGTGATAAAAAATAATACATAAAATATACTTAAAGATTTTGATAATGACAAAGAATAGTCCTAATCCTAGTATGGGAGGTTAAGGCCTGGTTTCACAGACAGGGCAGGATTAGGCATTAGTTAAATTAGGACATTTAAGTAACTTATAAACATTTTTAGTGTGTATCTTGCGACAAAACAATGACAGTGACATTGTATATGTCAGTGCAAGTTACTTTCAGTTAAAACGGCTCAAACATGCATTTTAGTCGAGGACCAGTTTAAGCCTGTCTGTGAAACCAGGGGTTAAAGTATTCTGCGAAAATTGTTTGTTGTCAGCATTGTTTGTTTTATGGATTAATAATTCTTCAGCATTAATGTATAAGTTGTGTTTTATTACCATTAGATACAGAGTTATACAGCAATGCATGTGCTTGAAGTGTGTAATATAATGTAAAACAAAGTTTTATTTTCTGAAATAAGGCATACTGGGATAGTGACCCAAGTTTTAACCCAACTCCTGGGTTAAAAAAGGATCAACTAATTTTTGGGTTATTTCTACCCAGATGTTGGGTTTTTTAAACCCAACATTTGGGTCAGGTATTTAACCCATAATTTGGGTCAAAAAGCATAACCCAATTTTCTGAGTTGAAGTAACCCATAAATTAGTTGGTCCCTTTTTAACCCAGGAGTTGGGTCAAAAATAACCCATTATGGGTTATTTTTGACCCAGGAGTTTTTAGAGTGTACAGACATAAATAAAATTCACGTCCATGATCAACTCTTAGCTGATCAAAAAGGCCATGTCTCAAGCAGATTTCTCTGTACACATCGTCATAAATTATCAGATTATTTTTGATCGGCATTACAGAAAATCCCAAAATGTTCCCACTGAAACCATCAGAGGCAACAACTTCAGTCACTCCAAAATCCACAAGCTTTTCGTTTTGATCCATGTGTATTTTGTGACCGGCGTACTCAGCGTAATAGACATGTGGATTAGTTTGGCGAGCAGTTCCCTCTCTTCGCATCTGTGTGTACTGCGGGGTAATTTGTGCCAGTGCACGCCTTACAGCTCTTTCACCCAGCCTGTATCCCGAAGCTCTCAACATCCCAGTCATCATCTTTCTACCGTACACAGGGCCGCTCACAGTAACTGCTGGTCGAACGACTGCATCCACACCATCTCTCCCTAGCCGTGCGTAATCGAAACGATGAATTTTCCTCGTTGCGCAGAATTTAGAAATGGAGGAAATACTGGAACCTCTCCCAAGTCCATATTGCTGCTGTAAGACCTCTTGAACTTGTGTGCATGTGTATCCCTGCTCCTCACTAACCTGCGAATTTCACTTTCATAATCATCAAGCGCACTCCACTCACACATCGCTCAGAAAATCTGTTGTTAACCGCAGTCACACAGTTTATATGGTTCTGACATGTAGGCGATAGGCTAAATCATGGTCAGACTCAGACATGCCATACACATAATAACGCTACAGCGCTCTAATGCCTATGGTTAATGCATCCACATCCCCACCCCACACTCCACCCCCCAGTGGAACTGGTACGGTCCAACCCCGAGCAAAACACAGAGAAATGGAAAATCAGAGCAATGAGTAATTTTTTATGTTTGTTCAAAAATCGGGCTCGGACGCAACAACCCAGCTTGTAGAATTGAAAATTAAACTGAGAACCAATTATCCGTTTGTGAATTATTCCAAAGAAATGGAAAATGAAAGTTTGAAACCAATTTTTCATTTGGTTAATTTTGATGGTGCAAATTGAACAAAGAACTGCAAAGCGTTACACGGACCTGAAATCCTATTCAAATCTCTTTCTATAAATCCATTTCACTCTGAACGCTCTGGTCAGATTTTGTGTAGCTTTTTTGCTTATGTCACTTTCTCACACCATGTAAAAATCTATAAATCTATTAATATCTGAAACAAATGCTAATTAGTTATTCAGAGAAAACATCAGACAACTTTGTTGATGATTTATTGGATGATACACAATGATGCTCATCTAGTCTAATCAAATGCTCTAATGTAGAATAAGCCATTTAAAAAAAAAAAGGTCAAATCAAAGTATATCAATTCAGAAACAGACTGTTTACTGTATATTCTAAAGGTAGGGGGAATTACTTTGTATGTAAATGTGTAGTTGAGATCAACATCATGCAGTAGAGGCAGATCTTGTGACTGCTAACCATTTATTGTAAATATACATTGTTTAGTTGTGATGTTGGAAGGTATATGTCGATTTGATCTTGTGATGGATTTTTTTATGAATAAATTAGTAAACTGTATATCAAACTAGTCATAATTCTAACATCTAACTTTACTTCTCCTTAGGCCTAACATTCTAACACTTGAACAAAATGTACTCTGAAGATTGTGTCGAAACCAGTGGAAAGTTCTGAGATGCTGGCTAGACAATATCAAAAATATAACAGTCTAGAATAGCCTCATGACATATTGAGTAATCAAACTGAACTTCTAACCTTTTCCATTTTTCTAATGATTTGAGATCTAAGTTTGCTTCTACCTAGTAACAAAAGGGTTTGCATATGAAGAACCAATCAGATTGTAGGGAAATTATGTAATGTATCATGTCATTTTTGCCATGCTCTTATTCTACAAAAACTGCTGTATTCTTTTTGATGGCGGGATTTTCTCTGAAATTGGCCTGAGATCCTCTGGCAGTGATTAAAGCATATTCGAAGGCATTGTCTGGAGTCTGTTTAGTTATTTCTGCGCAGCAGGTTAGTGGGACACTAGAGATCTTACTTCTGTTCTCAAGTGATAGTGTGAAGCAGGTTAGTGGAACACTAGAGACCTTATTACCAAGTGATATGTTCAAAAGTGACGAGACGTTGTCCGACTCAAAGCCAGTTGTCGACTGTAGACGCAGTGCTAGAGAATAAAGATTAAGTGTCGACTGTAGAAGCTTGGGTGTTGATTGGAGACACCCCAGATAATTTTGAGTCAGGTGCGAAAGAAGAAAAATCTACCACAATCTATATATGTTGTTGTATAATGTAGGCCTTTCTGGATAGACCCCATCTATCTATAATATATATATAAGAAACTGTCAGGAACAGAAAGACTGAGAGAGCTGTCAGAAGCTTAGTGATGGTGACATTGAAGAGATGCGACCGCTGTATAGCTCGCTTAAAGCCTACGTTTAGGTTTTTACTACTGCTGATTGCATAAAGGCTTCAAAATTATTAACAGTGGTGTTCTTATGTGAAGATTATCATGATGAACAAAACATGTAAGAATCATAAACTTTTGTTGGTTACAGAGCTTATTTTCTGCAATAATGCAAATGCCAATGGAAAATCCTTATGTGAGACGTGGAGCATAAAAACCTTTTTTTTTTTGGGGGGGGGGGGGGAACAGGGTGATACTAAGTTTGGGTTGGCCTGCAAAAATATTGTCATCATTGCAGTGCTCTAAAGCAGAGGTCTTCAACCCTGCTCCTGGAGACTGTCCAGACACTGTCCTGCAAAGTGTATTTTTAACCTGCATCAGCATGCCTGCCTGTGACTTTCAAGCCATCCTGAAGAGCTTGATTAGTTGGTTCAGGTGTGTTTGATAGGTCCCCAGGAGCAGGGTTGAAGACCTCTGTAGTATACATGTCTTGAGCATTAGTGGCATTTTCTGTCTGGGTATTGTAGTTTTTGCTGGGAATGCATTTTAGTTTGTAGTCCTTTGACACCACCACTACCTTGAACCCATATCTCTTAACTCTAACTACTGTATATTCAACCTTGGTATCCTCGAAAGGTCCAGCAAGGTTTTGAGCGTGGTAACAATATGAACCGCACACATTGTGGTCGATGTGCCAGCTCGTTCGATAAACTCAAGAACACCACTTTAAAAATCAGTTATAGATCTATCGCTACTCCTTAGTAACTTTATTTCCACTTTTTGATAATTTTCTTCTTTATTTATAATAAACACGTCTCTGGGTTGTTTTGGGGTAGGAATAGCTGGCCTACAAATTCTACCAATAGCCAGACCCCCTGACAGTCCTTGATGTTGAAAACCCCTTTTGTAGTCAATTAAAAGTATGCAGAAATATGTTGGAATTTTTTGGGGGGGAAATTGTATTACGATGATCTTTTGAGACATGTGATAAATGGACTTAGGCTATTATATGATAGAGTTGGTGTTTATTCTCTATCTTGCAAATTCTTCTAACGTCACAATTTTTGTGCAAGCAAGCAGAGTTGGTTTCTGTAGAGGACTGTCTCTGACTGCAAACGGCAAGTCAGCAGCTATGAAAAGATACTGACAACTATCATGATCTTTGGTCTATTAATGCCTGGAACAAATGCAAATTAGTTATTTGGAGAACACATCAGATGACTTGCTGATGATTTATTTCAGATGATATATAACAAGTGATCTAGTTTTAATGCTATATTTATTTATGGATATATTCTCAATAATACATGAACAGAGTGTGACTATATTTCAAAAAGTATACTATCTGCTGTATTTTTGTTGTTGTTGCTGTGACAAAAACTTGTTCGTTATCATCAGATGTTTAGATGTTTCCATACATGCTGAGTTCATCCATGTTAGTGTATTCAGCATCATAATCCTGGGGGGACAGGGATAAAAAGGTCAGCAAATAATATGTTTCAAGACAGCATTTGTTTTCCACAGTTTAATAATGGTGGAAATAAATGATATACTTACTGAGTTGGATTTTGGCTCACTGAGGTGCATGGTGAAAAAGAATGAAAAAACAAAAACATAAATATCTGCATTCATCCTGGCACCTGTTAAGTTAAAGGAATCTTGATGTAGCATGGCAACACTCATAGACTGAATACAAAGGTGGTTCAAATGCACTTTACCTCTTTGGTGATGGCATACGAGGTTTGGAGAAAGGCTTGTTTCCACATGTATTGGTCTGTAAAGTGAAAAGTTTTCTTTAAGTAATGCCACTTCAAGAGGCCTTATCATAAGACTTCAGCAATGTGTTAATAATTTTCGGGATTGCAATATTACTGCTTTGATACAACAATTATAGGCCTACACAATAAAGTTTAAACAACAATAAACCAAAAGAAAATATTGAGTAACTTACTTTTAAGACACAGTTTTAATTTCACAATTTTTGCCCCTCTAAGAATTGCCTGTTGCACATAAACTGGCGTTATGAATAAATCACAGTTTTTAACGAATCGGTTGGACTATGACTCACAAACGATGTTGTTTTTGAATGAATAAATAATTGAATAAATGATTCACTTATAAAGACTATGGGCCCTATCTTGCACCCAGCACAATTTACTTTGTACGCATGTCTCATTCCTATTTTGCACCCGCGCACAGCAGACTTTTCCCTCCACAGACGCACGTCGGTAAACTAGCAAATGCATTTGCGCTCCCGGGGGCGGTTCAGCGCAAAGAGGAGGTGTGTTCGGCGCGAATGTTCCCTGATGCTATTTTGCTTGATACTTGTGTTTCAGATCGTTAAAATAGGGCCCAATTACTCAATTTGGAACCACAAAGCACTCTACTCTTATTACTTTTACGGTGGCTGCATCCAAAATCACATGCTTTCCTATGCTATATAGTAGGCATAAAACAACAAAAGAAGTATGTCCGAATTCACACTACAGTAAAAGAGTTGGCAAAAAGTACCTGGATGACATATTACTCCCGGCGAGATTCTGAAGTGTGCATCCGATGACAATTTACTATCCCTATAAGGCCACGGGAGAGGATTTGTGAATGGCAGTGAAGCGACGCAACTGACACTGGTAGGTCACATGATAATGACATAGGGTGAATGTATACATCCAGATTACATTTATTCTACTCACATTCATACTATTTAGAACATACTTTGTTTTACTCAAGAGAGTATGCGATTTTGGGCGCAGCCCTTATTTTCCTATGAAAGAAATAGTAAAAGTAGTATGCTAGATGCATTTCCGAATTCAGTGAATCACTTGTTTGGTTCTCGAATTAATGGATGCTTTGAACAAATCACCCAATTGAACGATTTAGTGAATCACCCACAGAGACAGTTACTTGTCGCCACCTACTGGTGTAACAATGTCATCTGCAGAAAGATTTACAAAAAAATCTAAACTACTAAAACATAAACTGCCAGTCTGTCCAGTACCTACTGTAGATGGCACTAGTTAGTGCATTACATATATTTGAACAAGTAACATACAGTTAACCAGCATTCAGTAAATCAAACTTATGTTTTACCCATTTATGTTGTACTTGCCTGATATCACTCCTGTGTTCACTGTTAATCTGAACTGCACTTCTTTCAGACATACTCGGTTGTCTGGGGGAGACATTTTAAATTTAGTCTCAGGACCAAATACAAAGAAACTTAAAAATAAATTCAATTCAAAAAAATAAATAAAAAATTCTAACCTCGAAAATCTGTTCCAACATGATCTCCTACATTAGAGAATAAGATATGTAAGAGAGAATGAATAAGAGAAATGTAAAGATTGTCACCTATAGCATGAATAAATAGGTTTTCAAGAAAATGGATGAATAAAATAATTGAATATGTAATACTTACCTCTGTTCAAATTGTGTTATTGACCCTTGTGTACGAGGCTGTCTACAATCAATAATGACAATATGAGAACCTAAACATGTTCCCTGAAGAGAAATACATGTATACACTGGTCTAAAACTTTAAGAAAAACACACACTAAAATACCTGTGTCGTCTCTTGTATATGATGACTCCAGCAAGTATGCATACGAGGAGAAGCACAAGTGAGGGCACTAGGTATTGAAGCCAAATAGTCTTCAGTTCAACAGTTTTGTCTGCCTCATAATGGAAAGTGGCTAAAAGGATTGAATTAATCCTTAATTAATGCACATCATAAAGTATCATAACTATGATTCAAAAGGCCCATTAGTGCAAACATGCATTTAAACATAGATCACTTACACTGTCCACTTTTACTTTTTTAGCTGTCACTGTTATGCCACCATGATGTATTACAGAACACTCAATAGTGGAGCTTTCTGCCTTTACGACACATGTGCGTGTCAGAGTGATTTTCCATAGGCCGTCTTTAAGATGATCGTTGTCTAATTGATCAGTTCCTTCAGTACCGTTCAGAATGATGTCTGGTTTGCTGTATGGACACGTGTGGAAAGTTGAACATGTTATTGTAATAGTCTCACCCATCCTTTCACCTCCATAAATATTGATGCTGGGTGGCTCTGGACTTGCTACAAATAGCAGAAATATAACAATTAGGCAACATACTCTCATATCCAGATCAGGAGTGAAAATATAAAGACATTATAGTACTTGCCATCAACTACAATTGTGGAGGTGACATCATAAAATGCAAAGGTGCGCCATCCAACATTTTCAGGGTCAATCCATGCATACAATATCTCTCCATGATGGGTGTGTTCCAGGCTCTTGATCAGCAGACTGCAATCCCAACTCGATTTTCCATATAAATCGGTTTTCCTCTAAACTTCCCAATGACATCATCTGCATGCAAAGGATCATAAACTAAAGGATAACCTTTAGAGACCCACTGATACCACACAACTCTACGTGGGTCTTTGGGTGGATACGATGTGTAAGAAAAAGAACATGGTATAACCAGACAGGAACCTTGGAGGCCACGAATGTCTTTTGGCATTTTCACTTCCCATGCTAAAGTATCAAACAGCAGAACACCTGTGGGACAAAAGTTGGAGTCATTAATGAGTGTTTAAGTAGTCATTGTTTTTATTCTCAACAGGCATATTATTATTATTATTATTATTATTATTATTACTACAAGAAAACTATATAGATTAAAAAGTTTGTCGAGACAAACTTTAAGTTGGCTTGGGAAAGTTTGGACCAGAAAGTTTGAAGAAGTTTAAAGTAGTTTGAAGTATTACATTCTTATTTGATTTTGTCTTTCTTGATCATTTTATAACAATAAAATATTGTGTTGCCATCACATGCAAAACGATCAGTTAATTATCAAATAATTGTTCTGAGTGGTTGCGTTGCTAGGTGGTTGCCTTTGTGTAGATAGATAGATAGATAGATAGATAGATAGATAGATAGATAGATAGATAGATA
>FLSR01004871.1:20847997-20862778 GCA_900092035.1 Leuciscus waleckii
ATAGATAGATAGATAGATAGATAGATAGATAGATAGATAGATAGATAGATAGATAGATAGATAGATAGATAGATAGATAGATAAGAAATATTAGATAGAATGGAAGCTTAAATGAGTCTTGACTGATTAGAAATAGTAATTGTAATTGTAGTAAGAAAATTAGCCTAATGTAAAAATTTGGGTCAGTAATCAGTAGACTTGACAGCATTGGTATTTGTGACTGAAGGGTGCAATTATTATACCTAATTCCTAATTCTGGTCAACAGTCATTTAAATAGCTATTGTTTTTTTGAACTGTTATTTTCTTTCTTGCTCAGTTGTTTTTGGCATTTTTTTGAACTTTTGCAATACTTTTATGCGTGTAGCATTTATCATTCTTAAGTCATTTAATGATAATTTAATTTGATGGATAAATGTACAGTAGCAGAAATGTAAATGTTAAAGAAAACACACTGTACCTTGGACAAGTAAATGAAGTAACAAAGGTCCTGTCATACTCCCACGTCAAAACGATTGCTGTTTTATACAAAATAGATGAAATGTTTATAGCAGGAAATACAGTGTTCTGTCGAGCACGTCTTTTGGGACCCTCACTGCCGGTGTGCAAGTTAAATAGCAGGGTTTTTGTGTACTTTTTGCCAATCTTTGGATGTTTTCAGCTGTGCCCTGTATCCCCAAGAAACTACCAAACTGAGAAGTGAAAGTGGCTTCAAAATAGATGATTACTCGTCTGTTTTTTGCTGAAATGTAACAAATCATTTCCCTTTTTATAACGGGTTTAGTCCCCCGTCAAACAAGTGGATTGGGTAGAAATCTATAGTATAAAAAAAGCTAAATATAATATTCATGAAGTAAATGAAGGCTTAAGGTTGGGGTCAGAAAGATGAGGGGAGCTAGGTTTTAATTGCTTGGATGTCTACACTTTCAAAAAAACCTTGAAATGACAAAAAATAAAATACTTAAAATATATATATATATATGTTTTTAGTTATCAAAGCAAGCAACTTTAAGCAAACAAACAAAACACTGTGAACATTCAAGCCAAACGTATATTTCTTTATTTTAAAGACAGGTAATACAAGCATAAGTTTCACGCAAAAAAATAAAAAAATAAAAAATTGGTTGTGATAAAAAATATATTTTGTTTTCCAGAAAATATTTTTTTTCCTAATATATTTCATATACAGGATAATGTATGAAGCATGAAAGCATGTTAGAGTCAATACAAACTACAGACTAAAAAAAAGACTTTTTTTTATTTTTATGTATTTATGTATTTGCGTTTCTAAAGTTGAACACCTGAAGCATAAGATCATAATATATATAATAACATATATCCAGTTCGCGTTGACATTTATAAAACAATGTTGAACAGAGGGACAGGACAGGGAAATGATGTGATCAGGACTTGAACTCCAAACAGCCCTGATAATGTTTTATTTTCATCAGACATTTCCAGGTTGGTGCAAGCAGCATTATAAATCATAACCCTTAAAGGAAAATTTAAAGAGACAGAGAGGTCAGTCATATTTCAGCAAAATTATTTGAAATCACATCAAATGGAATGTTTTCAATGCTTTAAGAGAGGAAATTAAGTGATAAATGTGTACTCACACGGTAGGATTTTGTTTCTGGGGGATTGGTGTCTAAAACAGAAAACAAAGTTATCAAATTGGAAGGTTTTATTATTTAAAAATGAAAGCATGACACAAAATGAACAGAAAATTTAAATATTGATTACCTAGAAAATCGGCTCCAGATGCTCCGTCTGTTGAGAGATGTGACGTTTAAATAGTCAAGTGATGTTTAAATGGTATGATTACAAACATAATTTGTGCATAGTTTATGCTATAATATCATAATTATATTTTCAACCTGCCTTTGTTCAGGCTTCGGTGGTCTTTCAGGAGCATTTCCAGTGTGCCTGTAGATTGCACAAGTTTAGTGCATTGGACACAAATAACTTTTTTTTTAAACCTTTTTATGTTGTACTTGCCTGATATCACCCCTGTTTCCCTTGTTAGTCCAAGCTGCTCTACCATCATGCATATTAAAATGACTGAAAAAAATGATTAGTCTCAGGAACAAATACAAAACACACAAAGTATCAAGTATGTAAAGTATCACAACCATCAGTAAAGAAAACTCCAACCTTGAGAATCTGTTCCAAACTGATCTCCTGCATCAGAGAATAGGGTTAAAATAATCACTTTAATTATCCAATTAAAGGTTTTAACATGAATGAGTCAGTGAAATTTGATGAAATAAACATGTCACACATACCTATGTTCAGATTGCGTTTGTAACCTTTGCGTATCTTGACAAGGTTGTCTACAATCAATAATGACAATGTAAAATGAGACGTTGGCAACACTGACTGATAAAAAAAAGATTTATTATTTAAATTTACTAAGTACAGTATGTCCTTATGAATCCAAAGACACAGTTTTATGATTTTAGGCCCAGTTTTCAAGTGAAAAAAGCAATTCTTAAAGTCCCCCCTGTAGTCAATAATTGTATCCCTTAAAAAAAATCTTTGATCACCAAAATTACATGTTTAAACTTTTTAATATTTACATATGAAAAAAAAATATTCATACCTTAAATAGCTTGAATGTAACTCTACACCCTTGCCTCATTTAGTATACGCGATCTATGAATATGCAAATTAGCCCCGCCTCCACTCACTCGCACAAGCTCAGAGATCCACGTTGACGATCACACATTGACATTATTGGTTACAAGGTAGTTTGTGACGTCAGAAACACCAGCGATTTCAAAGTGCGACTGTCTTTGGTTCACTGGAGTTTTAAGGAGAAAATACTCAGCAATGGTGTTGACTTATGAATTTACACATGGTTTGTCTTAAAGCATATTAAAAACCCGCGTAGACATATAAACAACATTAAAAGCTTAATTTTCACCACAGGGAGACTTTAAGGTTTATTGACCAGTAGGCGGTGTTGTGTCCATACTGCTTAAAGTAGCTTCAGGATGGTGATGACATACCAAGTGCACTTACGTGTCCAAATCCACTTTTGCTAGTTTAATGACTGGAAAATTTTTATTTATTTTTTTTTAAGATTTTTAAGATACAGCCTTACTTTCTGTTTGGCACTAGTTTGAGTTAAAGACATCAAATGTAAATACAGAAATTCTGAAGGATGAGAAAACAGTTACCTGTGCCGTCTCTTGTAAATGCACACTCCAGCAAGTACACAAATGAGGAGGAACACCAGTGATGGAGCAATGGCATAAAGCCCGAAAGTCCCCAATTTATTCTCTTTAACTTCAATTTCTAAAAGGAAAGTCACATCTCTCACACATCATGAAGTAGTTTCTTTTTGAAAAGTCATATTCAAACATTGACCAATGCATAAGCCGATCTCATTAACATGTATACAATCAGAGATCCTCCAAAACATCTTGAATGTAACTGTATCAGTCGATACTCACTCTTAACACTCAGGATGGCAGTATGACTCTCTGTTTTACCACCCCAAAAGTTGGCACTGCAGACAATTTCATCGTTCTCTTCATATCCATTTGGAATGAAGGTCACATCGGACACTGTTTCCCAGACGCCTCCACCCATGTGATTGTGGCTGATAGTTTCTCGGGCTGTGGGACGCTCCAGCTGATTTTGGGAGGGTGAGAGGGGCATGTGTGGTTGACTGAGCATTTGACAGTGACGCGTGTCCCGGGATCGATGTCTTCAGGGAGGGATGACATCACAGGTTTGTCAGGAGAAGCTTTTTAACAAGAAACACAAAGATGTTATATTATTAGATGTGATGCATCTTTAAAACCATTTTTATAACCAATAAATGAGTGGTTATATTTCCTCACCCCGCATTATAATGAACACACAGCTGTTGTTGAAACCATATTTCTCGTTTTCTTTTTCTGCTGTGAAGCAGAATGGCCCGTTGTCATGAGTTTGCACATTATCCATCTCCACAGTACAGTTCTGTTCATCCGGGTTTCCCAGGAGCCTTGTGCGGCCTTTGAAGTTGTCTAAGACGTCATGTGAGTCAGTGTGGATCAGTCTTGAGGAGAGCTATTACCTACTTCTGTGGATTTTATTACTGACACATGTTTTAATGAGTGTTTTAATCTTTGATGTATGTGAACAATAAAATTGTGATATTTGACAAACTACGTTTACTGCTTAGAATCAAGTATTGTGATTTGTAGAGGGCTCCTCCTGCCTGAAATAAGGAGGTGGTGTAGTCATCTTATATTTCCTAACACTACATTTTCAAACAAAAATAGAAATTTATCAAAAAATTATAACCAAAATAAATTACACTAAAATAAGGAGACACATAGAGGAGACTAACATATTACTCACGTTGTACACGTAAAACAACAGAGGTTTCAGCGTTTCCTCCAGAAAATGTTGCAGTGCAAATCAATTTATTCCCATGATCTTCTTTTGCACCCAGAAAGGTTATGGTGGAATAGGTGACCCGATCTAAACCAGAGAGTGTTTTGCTCCCCGTTGAGACCTGCATGTTCTCATAGTTCCATGTGATGGTTGGAGTCTCTTCCTGGCAGGAGTGATAGACGGAACAATTGAAGTTCTCTGCGACGCCCTCTGTGACATCTGCCAGCTCAGGCTCAATCGTTATTTTATCATGAACACCTGGAATTTAAGTAAAATCATGAAATGGGTCCAAATGTGAAATTTAAAATGAAATTATTGCTAATAGCACAAAATATATTTATATTTTTTTTCGCTTACATTGTGCACTTTTGACCTCTGTAGCTGTCACTGTTTTAACACCATGATATGTTACAGAACATTTAATAGTCAAGCGTTCTGCTTTTACGACACCTGTGCGTGTCAGAGTGATTTTCCACAAGCCGTCTTTAATCTCCTCCTCCGTTATTTGGTCAGTTCCTTCAGTACCGCTCAGAATGATGTCTGGTTTTCTGTATGGACACGTGTGGAAAGTCGAACATATTACTGTGATGGTGCCACCCGTCCTTTCACCTCCATAAATATTGATGCTGGGCTGTTGCGGACTTGCTACAATTGACAGAAACATTATAAATAATACATCATACACTTGAAAATGTCTGAATTTCTTTGCATTAGAAACAACAACAAAAAATCTGCAAATGATGCTAGAGTGGCATTTTCTGAGCCACATTTTAAACTATTTTATGCCACTTGTTTTAGTATTTTGAAATATAATGCAAAGACAAAAAAGAAGAAGCTTTGGTGGCTAACTGTCTTGCCTTTAGTTTGAAATGTTAAATAAATAAATGGGTTAGAATAAAGTCATTTTGAGTATAGAATTTGATTGTGTCTATAGTTATTGACCACACAATATTTCACTACTGTTGGACAATCACAGATATTACAGTGAAATCATATTATTCCCAAAATATTTACATACCATCAACAAGGATTGTGGAGGTGACATCATAAAATGTATAGGTGTCCCATCTAACATTTTCAGGGTCAATCCTTGTGTATAGTGTATCTCCATTGTGGGACGGTTCCAGGTTTTTGATCAGCAGACTGCAATTCCCACTTGTGTTTCCATATAAATCCGTTTTTCCTCTAAACTTCTCAATGACATCATCAGCATGCAAATGATCATAAACTAAAGGATAACCTTTAGAGACCCACTGATACCACACAACTCTACGTGGGTCTTTGGGTGGGTTTGATGTGTAAGAGAAAGAACATGGTATAACCAGACAGGAACCCTGGAGGCCGTGAATGTCTTTCGGCATTTTCACTTCCCATCCCAAATCTTTATACTGCATAATACCTGTGGGACAAAATTTGAAATATTAATGGCTGAGTAGTAGATTAAGCAACTTTTCAAACTTTTTCACAAAAGTTCCCTTTACGATTTCCCATCAATATTTTTTCTTTCAACCTGTAATTCAGAAGTAAGCTATTTTCTTTGAATGTGTGAGACTTCAAATTAATAGCCGCTACATGCTAACCGACTGTCTTAAAAAAAAAAAAATCAAGTAAAGTGAAATAGGAATAGTATGTTGTACTGACACATGCTTAGTTCACTTACACAAGTGAGTTTGAATAACTAAAAAATAACTATAGAGAGTACCTGATCATTTATTTTAGATTTACTCTTGATTTAGTATAGCTACACAGAATTACTGACTCCCAGAGTGCATTGCGGCATGAATAATTTAAGCAATTGCTTTGTTTGACTATTTTTTGGCTTTATTTGCCTTTTCTTTTTTTTTTTCTTTTTTTTTTTGGTTGTTGTCTTGTGTCCGTATAGCACAACAAAGACAGCAAATAATTGTTATTGTTACAATTAATAAATGATACAATTTAATTGTTACCATTGTTCAGTTTTGCATGCTGAATGTTGATGTCTGCATGTGATTCAAGCAAGGTCAATTGCAAGGTATTGTTATAACTACAGGGTGGATTATATATCAACCCAAAGTTTGAGGTTTCACAAGGTGTTTATGACATAAGAGTTGGGTCATCTTTTAAAAGCAACTTATTACTTATTTTCCTTTGAAACTACACATAACTGTGACTTCTAGTAATATTACTGCATCAATTGAAAGGGAATTATAGTAATATAAATGCATTTCCAAGGGTCCAACCAAAAGGAACACTAACCACCATTTTTTATCAATTTATGAAGTCAACTAATGTGATGTTCCCTTTTCAGTTGTATTGACAATTCAACATTCAAGATGACTTTGGAAAATATATATATTAAATAATATAACAACAGTTTTTATAATTAAATAATTATTAACCACAGTTTAGTATACACACATTATAACAAGGCAGATTTCGAATGCTAAATATTCTATGGAAGTCATAAACTATGCTAACAAATTACTTACGTTGTACACGTAAAGCAACAGAGGTTTCAGTGTTTCCTCCAGAAAATTTTGCAGTGCATATCAGTTTCTTCCCATGGTCATTTCTTGAACCCAGAAAGGTTATGGTGGAATAGGTGACGCGATTTAAACCAGAGAGTGTTTTTCTCCCCGTTGAGACCTGCATGTTCTTATAGTTCCATGTGATGGTTGGAGTCTCTCTCTGGCAGGAGTGATAGACGGAACAAATGAAGTTCTTTGCGACACCGTCTGTGACATCTGCCAGTTCAGGCTCAATCTTTATTTTATCATGAACACCTGCAATTGAAGTACAATTTTGTAATAGCTCCAACTGTGGCATTTCCAAAACACAGTTCATATTTGTGTTCACTCACATTTAGCACTTTTGTCTTTTGTAGCTGTCACTGTTTTGCCACCATAATATGTTACAGAACACTTAATAGTCAAGCGTTCTGCTTTTACGAAGCCTTTGCGCGTCAGAGTGATTTTCCAATGGCCGTCTTCAAAATGATCATTGTCTAATAATTGATCAGATCCTTCAGTACCGCTCAGAATGATGTTTGGTTTGCTGTATGGACACGTGTGGAAAGTCGAACATATTACTGTGATGGTGTCACCCGTCCTTTCACCTCCTAAATACTGATGCTTGGCTGCTGTGGACTTGCTATAATTCACAGGAACATTAGAATTAGTACTGTCCTGACATTTCATCCTACCCGTCAGATTGTCCAGGGCTTACTGCACATGTGCACATCAATATTTAATATTTATTTAAAAAATATCTGCATTGATTAAGGGTAGGTTTAGGGAAGGGGTAGATATGGATGTTAACAAAGCTGCTGTACGGCCAAGGCGGATGTACGGTACAGCAGAAAAGCTCCAACACATCAACTGCCGGGAAATGCTGGCGGTGCACAATGCGGAGGTTGTTGTCTTGTGTCCGTAGTGCACAACAAAGACAGCAAATACAATTGTTATTGTTACAATTAATAAATGATCAAATTTAATTGTTACCATTGTTCTGTTTTGCATGCTGAATGTTGATGTCTGCATGTGATTCAAGCAAGGTAAATTGCAAGATATTGTTATAACTACAGGGTGGATTATATATCAACCCAAAGTTTGAGGTTTCACAAGGTGTTTATGACATAAGAGTTGGGTCATCTTTTAAAAGCAACTTATTACTTATTTTCCTTTGAAGCCACAAATAACTGTGATGTCTAATATTACTGCGTCAATTGAAAGGGAATTATAGTAATATAAATGAATTTGCAAGGGTCCAACCAAAAGGAACACTAACCACCATTTTTTATCAATTTATGAAGTCAACTAATGTGATGTTCCCTTTTCAGTTGTATTGACAATTCAACATTCAAGATGACTTTGGAAAATGAGAGAATTGCACATGCTACATTGATTATGGCCAAGCATGCGCCCTTAAAATTGCATATGAATAACATGCGCAACGCGCCACTGACTTTAAACTTTTTTTTCCTGGTTAGTGGCGCAATTGTTTTCTAAACGTGCACCATAGCAAGAAGGAACGTTAGCGCCGTAACACGCCTCCTCTTTGCGCTGAACCGCCCCCGGGAGCGCAAGTGTATTTCCTAACTTACCGACGTGCTTCTGTGGAGTGAAAAGTCCGCTTTGCGCGGCTGCACAATAGGAATGATACATGCGTCGGTGTACAAAGTCACTTGCGCTGGGTGCAAGATAGGGCCCTGTGTGTGGTTTATCATATCAGCATATGAACATGTTTCACAATGCCTGACAGCATTTGACAATGTTTTGACAATATTTTTAAAATGACAATACCATTTGAAGCAGTTTATTGTGTCTATTGTTATTGACCACACAATATTTCACTTTTATAGACAATCACAGATATAACGGTGTATGCTGTTGCTTATGTCTAGCTGTGTTTCTTTTCTGCCTCCCACTGGACATTCGATTGTAAAAAAATCGACCAGTAAAGTCACTAAAGTTATGAAGACTGCTTTCTGGAGTTCTTTTCTGAAAGTGTGTGCTATCTGTTAAGCCTTTGTTCAAGCTATGCAATTGCTCAGAACAGAATACAGTAAAAGTATATTATTCCAACAATATTCACATACCGTCGAAAAGGATTGTAGAGTGACATCATAAAATTCATAGGTGCGCCATCCAACATTTTCAGGGTCAATCCATGCATATATTCTTTCTCCATGGTGGCATTCTAACAGGTTTGTGATCAGCAGACTGCAATCCCAATTTGATGTTCTATATAAATCCGTTTTCCATCTGAACTTCTCAATTACATCATATGGATACCATGAATCATAAACTAAAGGATAACCTTTAGAGCCCCACTGATACCACACAACTCTACGTGGGTTTGTGGGTGGATACGATGTGTAAGAGAAAGAACATGTATAACCAGACAGGAACCTTCGAGGCCAAGAATCTCTTTAGGCATTCTCACTTCCCATGCTAAAGTATCAAACAGCAGAACAGCTGTGGGACAAAAGGTGAAATTTGGAGAAAATTAATGGCTGAAACTTTTTAAAAATACATATCTTTTTGTTTTTATAAACATACAGCGTTTATGACTTTCAATCACATAAGTAATAGAGAATATATATTAAATGTCAAAATGTCATTGTAGATCTATAATCATTTTAAATTTAAATAAAGTAATAGAAAATATATATTGAATGTCAAAAAGTCATTGTAGTTCTATAATCATTTTAATTTTAGGCTAAATTAAGTTAAGAATGGTTAAGAATTCTAAAGCTCTACAAATGCATGACATGAAATATAGCAACAGACTTAATGATGTGCAACCTTTAGATCTAGTGAAATGACCAAGAAGCAGCATTAGAAATAGCTACAGAAATCTTCAGAAATTAATACAGAGAAGTCAGATAATTAAAAAATATATATACGGTGACAGATTTTTATGATATCAGTTGCACTTACTTTAGGAAGAAGAGAAACAAAACAATATATTCTATACCTTGTAAAAGCAAATGAAGGAGCAGAGGTTTCATCATGGTCCAGGGTTTGCCTTTAGGTAAAATCAAAAACAGTTGTTGTGTTGTGTATACATTTTGGGTTAAGTTGTGATTCAGGGAGAAAAAGTTTATTTTCCTTATGTTCATTTGTATAAGGTTTTAGTGTTTAAGATAAAATGAAACTGGAGAACTGTTTCACTTCCTGTAAAATGTAACTTCTTGATTCCCCAATAAAAAACTAAAAAACTTTATCGACTAAAATAACTAGCTTCCGGCAGACGGCCGTACGCAAGTCAACAATATACAATTTGCGAAGATGTAGAAAAGAGGAGGTGATGTTTACTAGATTACAATTTGGACACACAGGACTATACAAAATAGGTAAACATAGTACAGGCAAGTGTACCTTTTGTGGGGTAATAGAAACCGTTGAACATTATTAAAATGTAGGAAATACACTATAGAGAGAATTAAAATGATAAAGAACTTAAAAGGTAATACTAGGAAAAAAAAGAAGATCCAATGGATATTAGGGAGAGGATTAAAAAAAGGATATTAATCAAAGAATAGTAATGGAATATATTATAGAAAACGGGTTAAATAAACTTATTTGATAGGAAACACTGAACGTGACTGTGACAATAGTCTAGCAGTTTTCTGCCATCAAGAAATATATTTATTTGTATAACGCTTTTCACGCTATAATTCACAGGAACATTAGAATTAGTACTGTCCTGACATTTCATCCTACCCGTCAGATTGTCCAGGGCTTACTGCACATGTGCACATCAATATTTAATATTTATTTAAAAAAATATCTGCATTGTTTAAGGGTAGGTTTAGGGAAGGGGTAGATATGGATGTTAATAAAGCCTCAAACCACATGAATATAAGGTGCTGGTAGCACAATCTGATAGGTAGCATTTTTCGCTGTCAAATTGCACTACCTTCTGTTTTAATGGGAGGTAGCAAAATCTGACAAGATAGGACAAATCACCAGAACAAGTACTTCATGTCACTTTCTTAACCATACAGTGGCTCCATAGTATTTGGACACTTAAAAATATCTGAATTTCATTGCATTAAATCTGCAATCTGTAAATGAATGATTCCAGGGCTTAGTGAACTACCTTCACTTTTCACTCTTTAAATTATTGTTAACCAACTGATCTCAAGTCAGTTTCTTCTGGTCGTATCAGCAGAATAAACTCAGTGTGGTTCATCATATCAGCATATGAACATATTTCACAATGCTTGACAATATTTGACAATGTTTTGACAATATTTTTAAAATGACAATACAATTTGAAGCAGTTTATTGTGTCTATTGCTATTGACCACACAATATTTCACTTTTTTAGACAATCACATATATTACAGTGTATGCTGATGCTTATGTCTAGCTGTGTTTCTTTTCTGCCTCCCACTGGACATTCGATTCCCATTGGACATACACTCATTTGCGTTATTGGTAACATGCCATGTTTTAGCGTACTAACATGCTAATTTCTCTTTTGTTTGTACATAATCTCATTTGAATATAATTTCTTGATGTGTATTACTTAAAATAATGTTAAAAAGGAACTATGTACAAAATCAAACTGTAATATTAAACTGGAAATGTGTATGTAATTGTGAACATAACGTTCATACATCTTTTTTCTTCTTGTTTGTAGATTTACAAAAAAAAAGAATTGAGAAGAAAATCACCAGTAAAGTCACTAAAGTTATGAAGACTGCTTTCTGGAGTTCTTTTCTGAAAGTGTGTGCTATCTGTTAAGCCTTTGTTCAAGCTATGCAATTGATCAGAACAGAATACAGTAAAAGTATATTATTCCAAGAATATTTACATACCGTCGATAAGGATTGTAGAGGTGACATCATAAAATGCATAGGTGCGCCATCCTACATTTTCAGGGTCAATCCATGCATATATTGTTTCTCCATGGTGGAAATATTCCAGGTTTGTGATCAGCAGACTGCAATCCCAACTTGATGTTCTATATAAATCCGTTTTCCATCTGAATTCCTCAATTACATCATATGGATACCATGAATCATAAACTAAAGGATAACCTTTAGAGACCCACTGATACCACACAACTCTACGTGGGTTTGTGGGTGGATACGATGTGTAATAGAAAGAACATGGTATAACCAGACAGGAACCTTCGAGGCCACGAATTTCTTTTGGCATTCTCACTTCCATGCTAAAGTATCAAACAGCAGAACACCTGTGGGACAACAGGTGAAATTTGGAGAAAATTAATGGCTGAAACTTTTTAAAAATACATATATTTTTGTTTTTATAAACATACAGTGTTTATGACTTTCAATCACATAAGTAATAGAAAATATATATTAAATGTCAAAATGTCATTGTAGATCTATAATCATTTTAAATTTAAATAAAGTAATAGAAAATATATATTGAATGTCAAAAAGTCATTGTAGTTCTATAATCATTTTAATTTTAGGCAAATTTAAGTTAAGAATGGTTAAGAATTCTAAAGCTCTACAAATGCATGACATGAAATATAGCAACAGACTTAATGATGTGCAACCTTTAGATCTAGTGAAATGACCAAGAAGCAGCATTAGAAATAGCTACAGAAATCTTCAGAAATTAATACAGAGAAGTCAGATAATTAAAAAATATATATACGGTGACAGATTTTTATGATATCAGTTGCACTTACTTTAGGAAGAAGAGAAACAAAACAATATATTCTATACCTTGTAAAAGCAAATGAAGGAGCAGAGGTTTCATCATGGTCCAGGGTTTGCCTTTAGGTAAAATCAAAAACAGTTGTTGTGTTGTGTATACATTTTGGGTTAAGTTGTGATTCAGGGAGAAAAAGTTTATTTTCCTTATGTTCATTTGTATAAGGTTTTAGTTGTTTAAGATAAAATGAAACTGGAGAACTGTTTCACTTCCTGTAAAATGTAACATCCTTGATTCTCCAATAAAAAGATTTACAAAAAATAAAATCACTCCTGCCATGTGAACTGTTTTTGGTGAAATTTTGCAAGGTAAGCATATTTATTTTTGGACATATTTCCCTGTAACAGCCCTAACTTTACAATATTATGTTACTTGGTGCCATGAAAAAACTTTGGTATCTTTTTAATAATTTTTCAAAAACATGCTAAACCAAATGGTTGATTTGTCACATAATGGTTTACTGTCACCCCCCTTTTTGAGAATGGACATTAAACTGCACTATTAAAACTTGGTTGTAATTCAAGAATGCTTTGGAATATAGACCTAAGTTTGGTCTTGTTTTAAAGAAAACACTCAGAAGATTATTGCTGAAGTGAAAGCAATAAAAAAAAAAAAAAAAAAATTGAAGTTTTAAAAAAATTTTATTATGGCCCCGAAAAAAATGACAAACCCCCCCCCAAAAAAAAAAAAAAAAAAAAAAAAAAATTACTTATTTTTCTTTGGCAAGTTTTTGCATGAATATTTTATCAAAGTAAATTTCACACGCATATTTTTTAAGTAAATTTCAGATATGGAATTAAGTAAACTCTACTTAACTAAGTTAAGTGAAAGTAACAAAGAAAATAAGTAATATTAATGAGTAATATCTATTTAGTTGAAGTTTCCTTTGCAATATATTTCACTCAAACAAGATATTGAATAAAACCACACTGTTAAAGTATATGCTTTACTTAGAAATATCTAAGTAATTAATTCAATAGATATTGTGTGAGACACCATATCAGAAGTTATGTCATGTGAACGCAGAGACCTCAATACTTGGTAGACAATACACAGTGACGGTAACATTTGATGGATCGTTTTTGTGTTTGAATGTGTCATTTTGAGTAGAAAATGAACTCCAAATGTCACAAAATGGCAAGTTACTAATCCTAACAACAAAAGCAATGATAATACCAGATTTTTTAATAATCAACTTTAATTAATCCACTAACATTAGTTTTTCTTGCAGGAACAACATTCATATGCTTTAAAATGTTTCCAAACTCTTTGGGGGAAAACTTGTCACTATGAGTGTGTGTACAATTAGGGTACAATTAGGGGAAATGAAACTAGACAGATGACTAGTTCTCAAACCTTGTGGTAAGTAATCACAAAAACAGAATTTGTTTGTGCCAGTGACAGAGGGAAAAGGATGGGGCTTTTGAACCAATTGAACCAGTCAAGGTGACATGTTAGCACGATAATCTTATTTGCTGTCTCGATTCTATAAAAACTGTTGTATCCGTGTTTTCTGGTGGGATTCTCAATGGAATTTGTCTGAGATCCTCTGGCCTTGCTTCTTCTTGGGAGAGATTCCTTGAGACTGCTCGGGAACTCTTCCGGCCATGATTAAAGCATTTAAAGGACATTTGCTGAAGTCTGTTTGTCGATCATTGCTGCGCAGCAAGAAAACTAGAAAGGGAAACGAGTTAGGTGACTATTATTGAACAGGGACATCGATTTGTAGACGAGACCCAGATAGTTAGGTTTAGGGAAAAATCTACCACAAAATACAGCTGGAAAACAGTGAAAAATCAACCTCATTAATTATGCAAGGCCCAGTGCATGATGGGAACACCAGTATCAGAAAAGCGCTTTCATTTCTACAAGCTTGAATTGAGTGCTAATATAGAATTTACTTAAAACTAACTTTTTCATGTAAATTACATAGTTTTTTTCTGTAATATTTTCTTGACCACAAAATCATTTTTATCAGTGTAGAAGTAAGAAAATCAGCTGCCACTCTGTTAAATTAGGGAATGCACTTTTTAATAGATAAACTTTGTTGTTTAGTTGATTTGCTGAGGCATTACATTTATCTAAAAGCCTCTAGAATGTTAAAAGCCTCTAAAATGCATTTTGATACCTTTTAGTTGTGTTCAGAAAGTTTTAAGTTTCAGGGGTTTTAGATAAAAATGAACTTGTCGTGTCCCAAAAGCATTAGGCCTA
>FLSR01004871.1:20864516-20887624 GCA_900092035.1 Leuciscus waleckii
AGTGCAAAAGATCCGGGGCTTTAGCCCTTCATGGGTAAAATCTTTTTTTTTTTTTTTTTTTACTTTGAAACTGCAATTAGAAGAAAAAAACCCCCCACAATCTCAGTGTTTGTATATTTTCATATTCACAGAGTTGTCAAATTATGTACAGAATTATTATATTGTGCCTGACCTTTGCACTTTTAACTTTCTGTGTTTACATTGTTCAGTTCCAAATCTGTGTTTTTAGTAATTGTGGTGGTATTTGGTATTTATAATTTTAACCTTTATATTATTTATTTCTTTTCATGTTTGGTGCCATTGTTAATGTAAAATTATTTATTTGCAGCAGTTATTTTGGAAGTAAAGAGAACCTAACTAAGAAATTCTGAATGGTTGTTATTTCTTTGGTGGGTGGTTGGTGGGGGGTTGGAGGGGCACCGCCAAGCATTTGTGCTTAGGGCACCCAAATGGCTAGCGCCGGCCCTGTCTATATCGGACGTGCAAAACACGTCAAAAAAGACGTCATAAATACTTTCAATCTGGCTACTGGATGTCTTTTCAACGTACGACTTTTGTGACAAAGACGTTGAAAAGACGTCTTTTGGACATCACTTTGCTTAGTGGGGTGTGTCTGCTTTTTGTCCTAAATAATTTTAGGAGAAAATCTGGAGTATAAAACTTCACAAAGTATTTTAAACTATGAAAGAGCAACTCTAAGCAATGAAGTTGTCCTCTGGGCAATGAGACATTTGGAAAAATGTCATGGCATGTACATCTGTAAGTTCATATACTCCACAGGCTGTTCTAATACCTAAATCCACAAAATTATACCTTAGCCAGAGTCTAATAAAAATGGAGCTTCTTGCGCACCGTTAGCCTCTAATCACAAACGTGTATTTTCCAGTTCCTCGATCAACCTGTTGCTCTTGGCAACTGCGCGCCGTCAGTGTCATTCAGACCCTGTTTATTGAGGATGTCAATCACACTGTAATTATGCGGAGGGGGAACCTCTTGTCAAGCGCTGCGTCGCGCGCATGCCGTAGCTGACAAAGAGAGTGTAATTAAAATCATTATCCGCTAATGACTTCTTTCATTCTTCTTCAAAACCAGGTTCCATTACCACATGCCTTCTCTCTCCGCATTGACATTTATACCATATAATTAGTGCTACTTCTGAATAAGAGATAATGCTTCCCGAATTTGAGCAAAATGCGCGTGTTACTAGACTTTCTTCTGTGTTATTCAAACGCAGATATTAACCATGCCAAGCATGATAGGTCTATACTATATGAAATAATAGTCAGATAAATCTTTTTTTTTTCTTTTTTTTTTCTTTTTATGGAGCCGTTTATCAAACATTTTGACTGAATCTAAAAAATAAAAATAAAAAAGTTTGAATATGATTTTATATAGAATTTATAACAGTTGCCCAAAGCGTTATAAATAGGCTACATATAAATGTCCACTGTCACTCCATATATCATAATACTGTGTCTTAGAAGATGACATTGAAATGCTTATTTTTGTAATCAAAGCTCTTTTTGTTGTGGGGGTCAAAACATGCAGTGCAAAGCAAAACAATTATGATTGAGAGATGAACATATAAACATTCCTTAAGCCTGATGTATCATATCTGATACTCACTTCTTTACTTAATACTTTTTTACTTGATAAAAATTAGAAAATATATCACAGCCTACTATATGAAATAATAGTCAGATAAATCTTTTTTTTTTCTTTTTTTTTTCTTTTTATGGAGCCGTTTATCAAACATTTGACTGAATCTAAAAAATAAAAATAAAAAAGTTTGAATATGATTTTATATAGAATTTATAACAGTTGCCCAAAGCGTTATAAATAGGCTACATATAAATGTCCACTGTCACTCCATATATCATAATACTGTGTCTTAGAAGATGACATTGAAATGCTTATTTTTG
The DNA here is from genome assembly GCA_900092035.1 of Leuciscus waleckii. Classification (NCBI taxonomy): domain Eukaryota; kingdom Metazoa; phylum Chordata; class Actinopteri; order Cypriniformes; family Leuciscidae; genus Leuciscus; species Leuciscus waleckii. Next base: position 20,866,439 of record FLSR01004871.1, read on the forward strand.
TAATCAAAGCTCTTTTTGTTGTGGGGGTCAAAACATGCAGTGCAAAGCAAAACAATTATGATTGAGAGATGAACATATAAACATTCCTTAAGCCTGATGTATCATATCTGATACTCACTTCTTTACTTAATACTTTTTTACTTGATAAAAATTAGAAAATATATCACAGCCAAAAAAAAAAAAAAAAAAAAAAAAAACCCCAAAAAAAATGGTACACAAAACCCCCACCAAAAACTGTGTACCATGACCTGAAGGTAGACATTTTCAAATTTAAAAGCCTTTTTACTTTCTGAAAAAGTGCAATATTCACAAGTTTTGATTATGTTGATCATTTAGAAGCAGGGGCGTAAAAAAAAAAAAAAAGACATCAAATATGATACAGTAGGCTTTATAGACCTTATGTAGCCCCGCCCCTTTTCAGTGCTGCACGCTCGTTGTCTTTTGACTTCCGGTCTGTATTTTCACAGCGATTTTGCGTGTTTATTAATGAACAGCTCGTTTTAAAATCTTTCCGGTCTACTGACATTTGTTAAGACATCTGCTTTAAACATTACAGTCCTCATGATAACTTTCGTTAACTTTACATTAAGTAAATCCACTTCAAAAGTGAATTACTCCTGGACAGCAATGCCATAGAAATGTACAGAGCGACCACAAAACGGAAGTTAAAAGACAATATTCTAAAGATGGAGGCGCCCTCGTTTCTCTGGCGCATAAGGTCTATAGGGTTAAGTAAGTCATCAGATATGTAAAATGTAGTGACATGGATACCATTTTATCAAGCAACATGGTTATTGGTTAACATTGGTTATTTTGAAATTATCGGCATTGGCCAATAACCAGCTTGCTTATCCAATTACCTGAGGTTAAAGTTGCTCTAGTGTCAGTTCCAAAATATCTGAGGTTAAAGTTGCTCTTAGTGTCAGTTCCAAAATATAAAAAAAAAAACATTCACATGGATAACAAAATATTTTCTTGTTTTAGTGAAATTGGAATAAATATTATGTAAAATAAACTTTATTTTAACATCAGACATTTTGTGTACATCTCATTATTAGCATATAAATAATTATATTGCCATAATAATTATATTGCTATATCAGTCAATTTCCTCTCAAGATATTGGTATGTGACTTATCACAAAAAAATATATATATATATATATATATATATTGTCACATGCATTTTAAAAACTTTGAGTATGCATTTTTCAAAGTGATCTTTGGATGCAGCATTGCAACAGACTCTGTGGAATACTTGATTTTGATTGGTCAATCGTGCCATCCAGCGGCATTTACAACCATTTTTCATCCGGGTTACTGAAGTCAGCAGCACTACTTGCTAGGAACGTGTTTTTCTCTGTGGAAGTTCTGCGTTTAGTGATCTGATAAAATATAAAATATAATATTAATATTAATATTAAATAGTATTTGATAAAAATGTAAATATTAATACAAATATTAAATATTAAAATATAAAAATTCAGTCAAATCACAATTTTGTGTACAGTTATTTAATTAGGCCTATGCTATCCAGTATCGAGGACCCGCTCTCTCTTGTTTCATACAGAGGCAGCTGCTGCCATTTTGGATTGTAAAATACAAACAGGTACGATTTTAAAACAGTTTAATCTCAAATCAATATCCTTTATCTCCATAATTATTTATGTAGCAAAATGCTGTGTAATAAGTGGTTTGACTGTACCGTATTCCCTTGAATGTCCGTCTAGTTTGAACTTGCCATGCTAGCAACTGCTCTCTCCTTTGCTTTGCATTTAAAGACCTAATACAATATTTCGACTCAGTATTTTTTCTAATTATTTACTTATGTGGCAAGTAGCCGTGTAAGCGGGATAATGTCCATCCAGTCGGTTGTTATCTCAGAACCCCTTCAGGCTGATGCAAGTCCTGATCACCCTGTCTGTGTTTATTCTGAGATACAACCGGCTGGATGTACATTATCCATTACTTATAAATGTTTTCTATGGCCAAAAGTTTCTGAAATTTCTGTAGGATTTGGCTTGTCATGTGATCTATGCTGGCAGCATTTTAATGTAGAGCAAAACAACTGATATGATGGAAAAATTACATACAGTGCTGTGAAAAATGTTTTGCCCCCTTCCTGATTTTTTAAAAATTTATAATTTTTTGCATATTTATCAGACTTAGATGATTTACTGTACATCAAACTAATTTTTATATTACACAAAGATAACTCAAGTGAAAACAAAATGCAGTTTTTAAATTATGATTTCATTTATTAAAGGAAAAAAGCTTTCCAAACCTGCCTGACCCTATGTGAAAAAGTAATTCCCCCCAAACCTAACTGGTTGTACCACCCTTGGCGGCAACAACTGCAATCAAGCATTTGCGATAACTGGCAATGAGTCTTTCACATTGCTGTGGAGGAATTTTGGCCCACTCTTCTTTGCAGAATTGTTTTAATTCAGCCACATTGGAGGGTTTTCGAGTTTGAACGGCCTGTTTAAGGTCATGCCACAGCATCTCAATTGGATTTAAGTCCGAACTTTGACTAGGCCACTCCAAAACCTTAATTTTTTTTTTTTTTTTGCCATTCAAAGGTGGACTTGCTTGTGTGTTTCGGATCATTGTCCTGCTGCATAACCCAAGTGCACTTGAGCTTGAGGTCACAAACTGATGGCCGGACATTCTCCTTCAGAATTTTTTGGGACAGTCAATGGAATTCATGGTTCCATCAATAATGGCAAGTCGTCCAGGTCCTGAGCTGCAAAGCAGCCCCAGACCATCACACTACCACCACCATGTTTGACTGTCGGTATGATGTTCTTTTTATGAAATGCTGTGTTAGTTTTATGCCAGATTTAACAGGACACACACCTTCCAAAAAGTTCAACTTGTCTCATCAGTCCACAGAATATTTGCCCAAAAGTCTTGGGGATAATCGAGATGTTTTTTTGCCAAATGTTAGACGAGCTTTTAGTTCTTTTTGGTCAGCAGTGGCTTCACCTTGGAACTCTCCTATGGATGCCATTTTTGCTCAGTCTCTTTCTTATTGTTGAATCATGAACACTGACCTTAACTGAGGCAAGTGAGGCCTGCAGTTCTTTAGATGTTGTGCTGGGTTCTTTTGTGACCTCCTGGATGAGTCGTCGTTGCGGTCTTGGAGTAATTTTGGTAGGCCGGCCACTCCTGGGAAGGTTCACCACTGTTCCAAATTTTCTTCATTTGTGGATAATGGCCCTCACCCTGGTTCGCTGGATTCCCACAGACTTAGAAATGGCTTTGTAACCCTTTCCAGACTGATGCATGTGTATTACTTTGTTTCTCATCGGTTCTTGAATTTCTTTAGATTGTGGCAGATGTGTTGCTTTTTGAGATATTTTAGCATGCTTCACTTCTTCTTTTTCTTTTTCTTTTTCTTCTTCTTCTTCTTCTTCTTCTTCTTCTTCTTCTTCTTCTTCTTCTATTTTTTCTTACGTGTTTATTGGCGGTTGGCAAACCAGCTTATTAGGTGCTTTACCGCCACCTATATATGTGTATATATATATATTTAGCAATAACCTTTACACTCGCTCCATCAGACCTGTTTTGTTAAAAAAAAATATTAACTGTATATGTATTTTCCTCAATGCTGTTCCAAGGATGTTTTTTAAAGGGAAGTTTAGTTTGAAGTTTTTCTAGTACTTCTTTTGATTCCTTCCTTTCCTTTTCATATACATAACAATCCATCATCACATGTTGGACAGATTCTGGTTGATTGCAATGTTTACACATTCCATTTAAATGTCTACCTAATAGATGAAGTGTCTTGTTGAGCCCTGTATGTCCTATTCTGAGATGAGTGATAATCATTTCTTCTCTTTGCTTTTTACTTATCTCCCTTTTAATGCCAACAGAGCTTTGAATACTATACAAATGTATTCCTGTATCATTAATATCCCAATATTCATGCCATATTTTTGAGTTTGATCTTTTATGATTGCTTTAGCCTCAGTTTTACTAATACAATATGCAAACCTACTGTTGGTGATTTAAGAGATTCTTCATTTCCTTTCACACCAACGTGTGTAGGAACCCAAACAAACTATACACTCAAACCTTTATTATGTAATCTGTATATTGTTTGATATATTTCAATTAGCATATCAGGCCTGCATGATTTCCCTGATTTTATGCTTGTGAGTGCAGACAAACTGATGCAACTAAAACATTTTTTTGGTTATGTTCTTCTACCCACTGCAGTCCCAATATAATGGCTACCAGTTCTGCAGTATAAACTGAAAGATTATCTGTTGTTCTTTTCTTGATATATTTTCCACATTGTTTACATGTACACTGCAGAACCTGTATGTCCATTTTTAGGGTTCTTTGAACCATTTGGAATATCATTATTTTATTAGTAAAAAATTTTTCTAATTAGCTTTGGACAACAAACTAGACAGGTATTTGCCTTTGAATTATCTTTTATTTCCTCATGTATTCATAAATCAATCAGTGGCATTATACACATCCAAGAAGGGATATTTGAATATGGGACAGTAGGACAATATTGTATACTATTCAAACCTATTTTCCTTGCTTTTTGATTCACAGCCCATCCAAAACTCCTAAAATTAGATTTACTATGTTCCCAACACTCCTTTACTATAGTATTTGCAGGATGGGATTCATTATGCCCTTGCAGGTTTACCCAATATACTAGCATAAGTTTAAGTCTTGTAATACCCAACGGCATCTCTCCAATTTCAGCCTGAATTGCAGCAACTGGAGATGTTTTGAAAGCCCCCACTACATATTCTTAGGGCTTGAGCTTGTTCTATATCTAGGTTTTTTTAGATTAGTTTCAGCTGCCGCCATATAAGCAATACAACCATAATCAAATGTTGATCTCATAAGAGCCCAGTATATATTTCGCAATGAAGACCTAGTTGCTCCCCAATCTCATCCTGACAAGCAACGCAATATATTTTGAATTTTCTTGCATTTTGTTTTCATTTTATCTATGTGTTGTCTCCATGTAACTTTTCATCAAATTGAGCTCCAAGAAATCTAATCACCCTAACTTGCTCAAGTTCTTTACCATATAATTTCAATTAAATTTGTTTATGAGAAACAAATTATCTGAGATTTGATTGTAGATAATCTGAAACCCCATTTATATGACCATTGTTTTACTGCCTTAACTGCTGTCTGCATTTTCTTTTGCGTCTATTCTGGATTTCTGCCCCTAATCCAAAGGGCCCCATCATCCGCATACAGTGATTTCCCTATACCATGTTCAACTTGTTCAAAAATATAATTTATCATTATATTAAATATCAGTGGACTACATACACTACCTTGCGGTGTTCCATTTTCTACAAAGTGCATTCTAGAATACCCCTTACCTACCTTTATTTCTATGTACCAAACAAGAACTCTAATACCCAATTGTATAGTCTACCCCCTATGCCTAATTTATTTTGTTTTATAAGGAGTCCTTCTTTCCACTGCATATAATATGCCTTTTCGATATAAAAAAAGACAGTTACTACCAATTCTGTATTTGTAGATTCTAGATATAATATTGAATCCATAGTATTTCTTCCTTTGTGGAATCCACTTTGATATGGTGAGAGCAAAACTTTACTTTCTAAAACATATGCAAGTCTCTCAGTTACCATCCTTTCCATAGTTTTCCCTAACTGAGAGGTTAAGGCTATTGGCCTATAGTTTGATGGGTCCGACGAATCTTTCCCATGTTTTAGAATTGGTACAATGACTGCTTCCATGCTGTTGGGATTTTGCCTGTTTCCCATACTCTGTTAAATAATCTTAGAACTTCAGCAAGTAAGCTATCTTCCATATGAGCTAACATTGTATAGCAAATATTGTCTTTTCCTGGAGATGTTTGCCGTGCATTTAAAAAGGCTTTCTTTAATTGAGTTAATTACTTTTTCACATAGGGCCAGGCAGGTTTGGACAGCTTTTTTCCCTTAATAAATGAAATCATCATTTAAAAACTGCATTTTGTATTTAATTGGGTTATCTTTGTATAATAGTAAATGTATTTGATGTTCTGAATTATTTAAGTGTGACAAATCTGCAAAAAAATCAGGAAGGGGGCAAACAATTTCCGTATATTTCTTTGGGATTGTTTTAGATCATTTAATTATGTTTTGCAGAGTATGAACAACTATATAACAAAACTTCATCAAAACAGTATGCCATCAAAGTGGCCATCAAAGCAAGCATGTGTTCTTGTACCCACATTCTGAGGAGATAAACTCCAGTATGATGACTAGTGAGGGCTGTAATGTGAGTGGACAGGTGTGGGAAAGAGGGATTGTGGGATATCAAGGTGAGTGCAGGGGCTTATGGGATAATTGGACCTTTTGTTGATGGAGTATGGCAGGTGGCATGGCCATCTGCTGATGGCTGGTAGTGTGTAGAGCTAGCAAGGGTGTCGGGACGTCCCTGCGGACGTGATACTGAGAGTTCCTCTCTATCACTCACGGCTCAGTGAACAGCAGGTGAGAATCAGATGGTGTGGAGAGGTGAAGGCAGGGAAACACTCCATCAAAGACCAGCTGAGGATTAGCTTTGATGTAGCAACACTCGAGCTACATGGCCAAAGAAAATTAGCAGGATCATTCCTGTGGGGGGGGGGGGGTTAAACAAAATAATGAAAAAATGAGTTTTGCGTATTTATAAATAAATAAATAAAAAATCGTGTTTTGCTAATATATTACCATTATGCTTAAGCTCAGGCACTGAAACGGCAATTTATGACCGAATTTCAATGGACAAGATGTTCATAAAGAGCTAGAGTTATCCATTAGCTCAATTAACAATTGACAGCTGCTGTCAAGTTCATTTTGAAACTCCCATTTAGCCGTTTAAGATCAGTAAGATTATCTATGTATTATTATTATTAATATTATTATTTTGCATTAAATTAATCAAAAGTGACAGCAAAAGACATTTATCATTTTACAAATTATTCATTATTCAAATAAATGTTGTTCCTTTGAACTGTCTATTAATTATCAAAGAATCCTGATATAAATATTAGTTTCCACAAAAATATTAAGCAGCACAACTGTTTTCAACATTGATAATATAAGAAATGTTTCTTGAACAGCAAAACAGCATTTTCGAGTGATTTCTGAAGGATCATGAGACACCAAAGACTCAAGTAATGATGCTATGCTATGTAGCTTTGCAACACAGAAATAAATTAAATTTTAATATAACAAAATATAAGTTTTTTTTTGTTTTTTTTGTAATCAGATTTCATAATTTTGATGTTTACTGTATTTTTTTATCAAATAAATGCAGCCTTGGTGAGTATAAGAGATCTCTTTCAGAAATCGAAACTATTAAACAGTATAGTTATACATACATATTTTCTTTCCTTTCCTTAAATTATGCGCATTTAATAGTTTATTTGAATATAGGGACATGGAAATGTAGCACATCTCATTAGCAAATATACAAGTGTAACATCTTCCTTATGGCCAGTGTCTGCATTGTGCAAAACGGTGGTTAATGTGTGTAATCTCTTAGCACTATTGTAAAATGTTTCTCATATTTATCGCCACACCAAAACACACACGCACACACACACACACACACACACACACACACACACTCATCCTGATGCTGTTCCACGCCGCCTTCCCAGGTACACACACACACACACACACTCACACACTCATTTTAATGCTTCGCTAACTAGCAGAAGACACTAGCAGGGTTTAAATCCCAGTTGTGCAGGCGGGGGCATGTTGTAACACTGCGTTACAATGTGCCCCTATTAGAAATATGCTATTTTATTCTATACTTTTATTAATTTTATTGGGAAAACGTGAGAAAAAGGTGAATAAAGACTGAGAGTCAATGTTCAGAAATTACTAATTATTTATTTGTTTTGAACTATGTTGTATAGCTGTGTTTTCATGTGTTCGTAGTCAAAACTCAAAAATGTGTTTATATTTAATTATTAAAAATTGCCATTATTTTATATGAAAACGTTTTTTAATTGTATTTTATTTAGAAAATATTTTAGTTTGTTTTGTATATTTTTTTTATTAGATCAGATAACATTTTAAGCTGTCATATGTTATGTTACAATGTGCCCCACACATGTTACAATGTACCCCACCTATGGGGCATGTTGTCACATTTCACTTCCATTCTTTCGGGGTATGTCAAGAAAAGAGTATATACTGTATTAATAAAACAAAACCACATAATTGTACTAGACATGTGGGAAATTAATGTGGGAAAAAATAAATACTCTGAACCATAAGTAGATTTACACAAACTGAGAAAGTCAAAAAGCGTTAGGTTGTGCCCCGCTCTCCCCTATTGGGTTGCATTTTATCTGCAGCATGTTTCTGTATTTGATTGCATTGTGAGTATTTGCAGCATGTTTCTGTATGTGGTTGCATTGTGAGTATTTGCAGTCGTTTCTGTATCTGGCTGTGTTGTGAGTAATTGCAGCACGTTTCTGTATTTGTTTATGTTGTGAGTATTTGCAGCACGTTTCTGTATTTGGTTGTGTTGTGAGTAATTGCAGCATGTTTCTGTATTTGTTTACGTTGTGAGTATATTCAGCACGTTTCTGTATTTGGTTGTGCTGTGAGTATTTGCAGCATGTTTCTGTATTTGTTTACGTTGTATTTGCAGTGTGTTTCTGTATTTGGTTGCCTGGTGAGTATTTGCATATTTGCAGTGTGTTTCTGTATTTGGTTGAGTTGTGAGTATTTGCAGTGTTTTTCTGTATTTGGTTGCGTGTGAGTATTTGCAGTGTGTTTCGTTGTGAGTATTTGTAGTGTGTTTCTGTATTTGGTTTTGTTGTGAGTATTTGCAGCATGTTTCTGTATTTCGTTGCGTAGTATTTACAGCGTGTTTCTGTATTTGGTTGTGTAGTGAGTATTTGCAGTGTGTTTCTGTATTTGGTTGCATTGTCAGTATTCGCAGCACATGTGTTTTCAAAATGCTGAAGATGTTTTCTTAATTTGATTTTTCTATTTGCATGCGTTTTCTTCAGTTGTAGCATGTTGAGCTCTCGCAGCCACCGTAGTTTTTTTGTGCATTTATTGAATTTGACAGGGTTTTGACGGTGGTTGCTAGGGTTTTCTGGGTGTTTACTGGTGCATTGAAATGTGCTTTCTTGTGTTCTGAATGCATTCAGCGCATTGCTACTGTTTGAGGTTGCTAGGCTGTTTTGAGTGTTTTAAACTGATTTTTGTGGGGTTGCTAAGAAGATGTTTCTAGGCTGTTTCTTTGGTGTTGTGGTTTCTAAAGTGTTATTTATTTATTTTTAACACATTGCTATTCATATGTCAAGATGTTTTTGGCGGTTTCCAGGGTGTTGCTAAATGGGTTCTCAAGTCTTCTGAGTATGAATATGTATGATTTTGCCAGGTTGTTGTGGTTACCAAGGTGTTGCTGTTTGGTTGCCAATGATTTCTGGGTGGTTGCTAATTGTTGCTATGGGTGGTTGCTAATGGGTGCTATAAGGATCCTCAAATATTCTGAATAGTTTGGGCTTGTTGCTATGCAGCTGCTCTAAGGGTGGTTACATGAGCAATAATATGTGGTTTGTGTTTGGAGTATTTTTAGTCCATTGCTACATGCTAGTCTTGTGCCTAGTTTTTAGTTTGTTGATTGCTGGAGTGTTCTGGGTGGTTGCTTATCACCCAACTCAAGTGTGTTCATCCAAAAGTGAAGTCTCTATAATATTCTGGTGTCTATACGGCTCAAGTTCCTCCTTAAGTTTATGAAACGGTCTTTTTTGTTATTTTTTTCCTCGCCGTCTGTGAGGAATTTTCTTTCCTTCATGTCTGTAGTACAAGCAGCGATGGTTAAATTGTGTGCTGAAGTTTAATACTATAGGGTTAAAGTTTTTTTTTGGCTTTTCCACTAACAAGGCAGAAGAGAACATATGCAGCTGTGCAGTTGGCTGAGAATAACAAAAAACAACACACTGTCACAGCAGAAAGACTGTTATGAGAAAGGAAGTGGAAAAATATGGTGTGTCCCCAACTTAAACTCGTCGTCAGGTTCAGTGAGCGTTGCGCTGTCAGTAACAAAGAGTGAGATAGATGTGCCTAAATAATACATCAAACTCACATAGCAAGGAGAGGTAAAAAGGAAAAGAAAGAAATAAACTGCTTCTGAATTTTAACGGAATGGCTGCAAAGATTACCTGTCCTTTCTTGGCTATATCTTCTTCTTTTGTGTGCTGACAGTGAAGCTGCTTTCAAAATCGCAGTCTCTTCCAGTGGCATAGGTAGAATTATATTTTTGCCTGGGCAAAAGTGAGCGGGCACTTTCACGTAACGTCCTTCACTTTCCTACTTATTCCTTGCAGCCAAAAGCAAACTAACGGACTCAATAATCTGATAATTGCTATCCTTTTTTTCTTTTCTTTTCCTTTAAAGGACAAGTTCGGTATTTTACACTTAAAGCCCTGTTTTCAGATTGTTTCTGATGAAATACAATGTTAAGATTGAAATTTGGACAAATGCTGCTGCTCCGAGAATTTTCGGTTTCTGTGGTAGCACCCCCCCACCTCCACAATGGTTGCATAGGTGCACTGGAATAATCCTTCCTAAAACGCATTAAACTTTCGTTTACAAAGACGTGAAACTCACCGAGTGGTCAGGGGTGTTCATTGATATGCTCACACAAAAATCGCTGCAAAAGATGCTTTCCAACAGGTTTTATCGTAGTTTTTGTCCAACTCCATTGACTTGTATTGGATGAAAAACTACGATAAAACCTGTTGGAAAGCATCTTTTGCAGCGATTTTTGTGTGAGCATATCAGTGAACACCCCTGACCACTCGGTGAGTTTCACGTCTTTGTAAACTAAAGTTTAATGCGTTTTAGGAAGGATTGTTCCAGTGCACCTATGCAACCATTGTGGAGGTGGGGGGGTGCTACCAGTGAAACCGAAAATTCTCGGGCCAGCAGCATTTGTCCAAATTTCAATCTTAACCATTGTTTTTCATCAGAAACGATCTGAAAACAGGGCTTTAAGTGTAAAATACCGAGCTTGTCCTTTAACAAACCACAGTAGTACACACATATAGTACAGTAAAACTACCACTTCTTTGTCACAAACACGTCTGAAACTCTGTAGGAAAAAAAAGCATGTCCACTGTCAACATAAACCCAAGTACTAAATACCAAGCACAAATTACAAATTCCCCAAGCACAGATTACAATACTCAAATATAAAGTTAGAACAAAGCTATGTAGAAAGAATCTCTCACGTCTATTCAATTACAGATACAAAACACAGGCGTGAACTTTTATCAATTGTGAATTAAAGGGGTGGTATAATGCCCTTTTTACAAGATGTAAAATAAGTCTCTGATGTCCCCAGAGTGTGTATGTGAAGTTTCAGCTCAAAATACCCCACAGATATTTGTATATAGCATGAGGGTGAGCAAAAACGCACCGTTTTGTTTCTGTCCCTTTAAATGCAAATGAGCTGCTGCTCCCGCACAGAGAAACTTCTAAAACTTTTAGGCTTTTATGTTCAAACTGGAGTCAGACAATGATGGAGAGACTCAAGAAGAAGTGACAACATGGAGAAGCAACAGGACATTTCTGAATGTTAGTTGATGTATTTATGTAGCTTATGTGTAGTTATCTTCTAGTAATTGATTAGCATATTCTGCCATGATAATCTATAAATTGCATTCCTGGGGGCGGGGTTTATGTAAATTTTGGAGGAATGTTGTGTAGTCCCTACCAGCCGTTTGTTGTAGAAAAAGCGATTTCTTTAAAATCTCTCCCTTTGCTTTAAACTTTGAGTATTGTAACTTTGCAGATGTTGTTTATGCTCAAACAGCAACATTACACACTAACTAAAATCTGACTAAAAAGTGAAATCATAATCAACCACCCCTTTAAGTCATACGACGTCAATAAACAACAGCATACTGCAGAATAGCAACAAACTGTCCACATAAAAAAATAAAAATAACACAACAAAAAGATCTGCTTTTTTAAAACAAAACGGCTTACCTGTTACAGAATAAGCCAGAGATTCCAGGGCTTCAAACCGAAGTGTAGCCGTTACCTGTAGGCTGATGGACGCGTTCTCTTCCACATCAATGCAAATTATTAAAAGTATTTTTTATAGAATTTTGCTTAAACATTGCTCCTGTTTTTACATTTTCTAACACACAACTGCAATTTATATCTGAATAGGTGAACACAAAAAACTCACAGGTGTGAAACATTAAATGTTTGTTATTATATTAAAATCAATGAAACAACAATATTTTAATACATGTAATATTTGTCCATTGGCTACACCCTGGTCACTTCCCTGTGTTCACTGCTCCATAAACACTCAGCAGGGGATATCAGTAAGAGGACATTTCACTTGACAAAATTTGCTATACTTTCATATATACTGTACAACAAAAAAAACAACAACTGTTGGAGGTTGGATGTTTCTATGGAGAACCAGACAAGATCAATGCCATGCTGGTTGGCATGAACAGCCAGTCAAAGGTTGTGACCTCTGTGGGAGTAGATCAAACCTCTTAATGCATATACAACTGTCAAATGCATTTGTGAAGTTGTTCACACGCTTGACCTTTCTGAGTGTTCATTCTGTAAATTAGGATACAATATTCTTTCAGTACATTCATGTGTTTTTTTGTGTCATTTCTAAAACCTGTGCTCTTGGATTATTTTACTCATTTAGTCTGTCAACCGGAAGCTTTACTGGAAGGACAATGTTTTGATAACCAGACGTAAGTGCGTGTTGCTGTGACAGTTGTTATTTCCAGCCGTGACATTTTGTTCTTGTAAAGAGTGAACAGGGGAAAATATAACTGCCATACAAAATGTATGAAAAGGGATTTAAAAAACGGTTTACCTTGAGGGATAAAGCTGAGTGAATTTCTTCACAAGCGTTCCTGAGAGAGATGACAGGCAGTGTGAGGAAACGGCAGCTAAATACTGACATGGTTATACGCAGTTTGCTCATATTTGTTTCTGTTAGTCTTTGCTTTGATTTTTCTTCTCTCTCTCTGAGCAGTACTTGACCTCTGATGAAGAAAGATCTTGAGCAGATGTTGAACTGGTCTACAACCAGAGACAGTTTAAGGAGAAGGAATTTGATCACTATGTTTTGCGTAGCATAAAATGTAGGCCTAAAATAGCGGAGGGGGAACTTGACCTCTGGGTGTTCATTCTATTATACATAGCCTATACAATTTTCTTTAAGTATATATATATATATATATGTGTGTTGTGTGTATATAATATTTATTTTTTTTGTCATTTCTAAAAACCTTCGGTCTTGACATCACTCTTGGACATAGCTCAGATTTTTCTGTATAGACAAATAATAAAGTATTTTAGTTTGTCAAGAGATTTAAAGCGTCGTTTTTGAATAGTGCGCATGTGCGAACGTGCTCTAGTACGCAAGAATGAGCCTACGATGGAATCTGGAAATAAAGCAAAATAACTGAGAAAAATGAGAAATAGTCCTCAGATGCCATGTCTGTAATTTATAGCAAAACATCTAGCATTAATTCGATCTCAAACAGATTCATTAAAAGTACTTATTACTCCTCCACCTGCGTGACATCATTAACCAACGTGGTTGAACGACCAATTTGCGACAATATGGTTCCGGGAACAGTCGTGACTAGCTAGTTGATTTAGGGCGTTTTTCCACTGGGTTCGTTTGCTGCGGTCCGAGCCCGAGTGCGCTAGTTCCCGGCGCCCCCCGCAGCGTTGGTCTGGTTTCACACTCAATTAGTTGTATCGAACCCAGGTGCGTTTGCAGTGATCTTACGTCATCGCAAACGCACACGGAAAACGCATGGAGACAGTAACGTGCGGTGAAATCTTGTCATGGGTAGGCTGTGACCTATCAATGTGGCATATAGCCTATGTTCAGCACTTTTTCCATGGTGGAATTCCAAATATTAGCACTTTTTCCAAATTGGATAAATGAAGCAACAATTCAGCTCTTACTATTGTGTAGTTTGTATTAATGCCATGGTTCAACAAATAATGTAAAGGTTAAATAATAATTCACTTAGACTTTATAAGAAGCAATTGCGACTTTATTTCACACAATTCTGACTTTATAACATGCAATTGCGAATTTATTTCACGCAATTGCGACTTTATTTCACGCAATTCTGACTTTATATCTCGCAATTCTGAGAAATAATGACATAATTGCGAGATGTAAACTCGCAATTGTGAGATAAAAAGTCGCAAAATGTTTTATTCTGTGGCGGAAACAAGCTTCCATACCTCCTGGCCTCTTCCTCCCATCCATCCTCCCTGACGCATAGCTACCATTACGGTAGGGCCGGCCGGGCCCAGCTATCGGTAGGCGCCGGCGGTGCCGCGGTAGCCCACCTGAGAAAACGTTTTGGAAAAGACGGGCTATGGACCCAACCAACTCTATAGGAGGGGAGGGGAGAACTCCCTCACATGGTACAACCCATACAGAGGCTGCGCGCTGCGGTGTTAGAATGCGGAACGTGTGTAGCCTAATGTAACTAACGTGACAAATGTGAAAAAAATCCTCGACCGGCCCAAAAGTGAAGCGGCCCACCGGGAATTCTCCCGATTCTCCCGATTACCCACCGCGGGCCTGTTGACAGCCAACGTCCAGGTAGTCTCGGGTTCGGTACTCTAGTGCGCACCCGGTCCGATGACAGCGTGCACATTAGCGATTTTTCATGCGAACCGTGCCCCGGTCCGCACTAAACTGCCAGTGTGAAAGCGCCCATTCGTACTACGGTAGTTAGGGCAGCGAGTTACGTCGTTGTTTGGGAAACACACCCCTGAATGACTGTGTGAAAAGATTGTTCTATCTTTGTGTTTGTGTTCCACCTGAATGAAGCTCATTTTTTAGGTGGATCCTAATAAAATTCAACCTTGAAGGAAGAAGAATGTTTGTTCTTTGTAACGGTGCAATTGCAGGGCCTGTTTGGAACAATGATCTGGTACCTTAACCTACAGTATTATAAGTTACATTGACTGATTTTACATTTGCTTTTAAATCAATAATGTGTGTCTGTATTGCAAATTATGCTCAAGTTAGGTCCTTAAACCTTGAAATGTGTGGAGAACACTTTATCTTTAATAAACTTTCTAAATTCATGACTCCTGGTGTCCATTTCCCATATCATCTCTCTTTTCAGACCAGAAATTTCCAACAGTATATATATCTAGGAATATATGTGATGGGTAGTGCAGGATTCAAAGCTTAAATACAATGTGAATGACTTGCAGTTTTGTCCATAAATGCTCCTAAAGAGTGTAATGACTCTGCACTCAATATGAATGATGAAATATGAATGATGATTACATTTAATTGAATGTGTTTCTAATTGTGCAATTTACTAGCAATTTTTGTGAAAATGGTTTCTACACTCATTTTTATTCATTTGTTTAGTGTATGTTGGCTTGTGTTGTTCTATTTATTATTTTAAAGGAGATGTAGGCCATATGAATATTTTATTTCAGGAAACTCCATTCGCTCTACATTTAATCTCCCAAACCAATTATAGATCTGATTTTCAGTAATAGGCAGCGCCGGCGCTGCTGCCACCAAGCCAACTTGAAACACAACGGATCCAGGCCTGTGTTTGACTGATCCTGGTAAGCTCCACAACTGCGGGTCTAGCTCCGGAGAGAAGCTGTTGTCAGGTATGTGCTGGTTATCTACTTATGGACATATTAATGTCTCCTCTTATGCTGAGCGCCCAACCACAGTAATTGGTGGGAATGTCTACAGATTCCCCAAAGCATCAGCTAGAGCTGTATGCAACATCGAGAGACCATCTCGAAAGGGAACGTCTCCAGTTACTGATGTAACCTCGGTTCCCGTGTTACATGCTCATGTCTTTGGTTAGCTTTGCTTATTCAGTCAAAAGATTGAGGAATGTTGCTCAGTGCCGTTCTATAGGTTGCACCCCTATTTCGCGTAGTTTGCAGGGCATTTGCAGGGCAATTGCGTTAAGCGAATCAGGCTTCACTATTTCTTGGAAAAGGAGTTTCTCAAAGTGTCAGCTAAAGCTGTACGCAATGTCTCGAAGTGTGCTTTCAATGGACACTTCCCATGAGGCCACAGAGGAGAATTTGTGAATGGCAGTGAGGCGACGCAACTGACACTGGTAGGTCACGTGATAATGAAAACATGGTAAATTAAATATGTCCGGATTAAATTCATACTACACACATTCATACTATATAGAACATACTTTAGCGGTCATGAAGTAATTACTTATTCAGAATAAGTACCACTCGGTACCACTCGGTCACAGGACACAGACATACAGAGATGTTACTTTTCATCTTCTTGTGGGAACAATTTTTCACTGAATGTGTTTTGTTAAAGCTGTTTATTTGAAGTTTGTCTCTTGTGGAATTTTAAAGAAGCTTCAATATTGGTTAGAAGCTCTGAGGAGGATGTGAAAATGTTATAGGTTTCATGTAATTACATGTATTTATTTTGTCTTACATTTTAGGGACGATAATGGTATGGTATATTACATAATCTGCAAATATAGTTCTGTTTATTTTAGATGTCATGTATACTGTAAAAACTTTTTTTCAAAGTTATTTTTTCAGAGAATATTGGGGTATGTTTTACAAGAAAATAGTCTCTCAACATCGAAATTTCACATTAAATAGAAAGCTTTTTTTAATTGTGAAATTTACTAGCAATTTTTGGGGTGAAAATCATTTTTTCTACGTTTAATCTCCCAAACCAATTATAGATCTGATTTGTGAAGGGGTGTCATGATATTTAATTCTTAATATAGCAAATGGAGTAGGAAAATAGAGTCCAAATAAAATAAATGTTCTAGGATAACTACAAGTTCTGTTCTATTCTGTTCTTATTCTATTACTTTTTGTCTGTAAACCACTGGAATCTTGACCTGGTTTGACAGGCGTGGGGTGACACACTAGTCACGATCCCTCTGGAAACAAAAAGAATATGCAATGATCTGTCATATGAACACCAGAGATGGGAAGGGAGAGATGTGGAACTTATTGTATATTCTTCTAGTGTTTCTCTGAACCATTTGCACATGTATCACTGTTCCCTAATTTTCTGTTCTCCTGTTCTAGAGTCTTTTCAAAATGATGCAACATAAAACAAAATACATACATTTAGACATACTGTATAGTGTATATTGTGTATGATTAATTTACAGTACCTGTCAAAAGTTTGGAAACATTACAATTTGTAATGTGTTTGAAAGAAGTGTATTATACTCACCAAGCCAGGCCCAGTATTCATGCATTAATTTCATATTTATTTCTGGCTAGGCCCAGTACCCATGCATTTATTTCATCGACAATACAGTAAAAAAAAAAAAAGGGGGGGGGGGGAACACAAAAACTTTTATGGGAGATGCATATAAAAAAAAAAAAAAAAAAAAAAAAAAAAAAAGAGGGGGGGGGGGGTAAGCACAAACTTTAATGAGTGATGCATACTGGCTCCCTTTTATAAAGTATGTCTGGGGGAGTGGCATGCATTATTTTTTTTTATTTTTTTTTTAAATGACATTAAATGATTCTTTAAATAATATATAACAGTTTTAAAATGACTTAAAGACACCAAGTTATGTAGCCTCAGTTTCGTTTGAAGACAGTTCCAGTCCGAGGTTGCGGCAAATTTAAAATCAGTTTTTATCAAGTTAATGTACCTAACATGAGGTACATAAAGATTATAACAGGTTTGAGAATGTAATAAATAATTTGGCAGACGCTTTTATCCAAAGCGACTTACATTGCATTATCCTATACATTTATACATAGGTATGTGCAATCCCTGGGATCGAACCCACAACTTTGCGTTGTTACTTACATTGCATTATCCTATACATTTATACATAGGTATGTGCAATCCCCTGGGATCGAACCCGCAACCTTGCGTTGTTAACGCAATGCTCTTACTAGAGGTCGACCGATATGGGTTTTTTCAGGCCGATGCCGATGCCGATCTTTTGAAATCCGGGTCGGCCGATGGCCGATTAATGCTGCCGATTTATTTTGGACGATATTTGGCCGATTATGTGCTTGTTTTTAACCTCTATTTGAAAGATAAAATATAACACAAATAATTACTTAAGATAGACAAAATTTCTCAACAAAAACATTGATTGAACACTTGACCAATCTGCACTTGTTGTGACCTTGAGATATGTTTGGTAATTGTACCTGATGAATTGAAAATTAATTTGCTACATTTCAGATTAATATATTTGTTTTCCTTAAAATTTTAATTAACAGTAACTTAAACACTTTGCAGTTTGAATGATGTCTTGTAAACAAAATGACAAAGTATGTTTTTATGTTTCCACTGTTCGATCGCATCCGCGCCTCACACACACACACACAAATATAAGTAAACACTTTGCGACTTTAAACACGCGCGACTTTTCGAACGCGCCCGCGCCCCTCTCTCTCTCTCCCTCTCCTGAGTCTCCCTCTCTCTCTCTCTCACACACACACCATATTCCAGCATTGCAATCTTTACATCACAGCCTGCTTCAGAGCTAAGGCGGAGCTACAGATTAGGTGTCCCTAAATAACCCGCGTATCTAACAGTAGTTCCGCATTACATGAATTAATTTGCACGCGAGTTTTATTTATTTTTATACCCTGTATTCTCCGTGTAAATTTATACACCGAACCGTGACGCCGGTTCCGTTTCGGTTCAATACGAAAAATAATAATAATAATAATTTGGCCAGCATTTTAACCGTTTAATCCAGCTAGCAGCTACTAGTACTGCTGACTAGCGTCACGTTTCTAACGTCAGTTTTCAGAGCATCCAAGAGAAGCACAGCATAACAGTAGCACCGAAATGAAGCACAGAAATCCGCATTGATATTCGGTCCGGTAAATAACGGTCGTTAAGGCACCAGTGCCGTATTAGCACCGGGTCTGTCTGTAGCTACCCAACCCTAGCGACGACGCTAGCAAAGCAAAGCCAGTCCTTCACTAACCTATGGTCACTTTTTTATTACTTATTTCTCTGCATTTGAGTGACAACCCTCTCAAATATAAGACACACAAAACAGAACAAATAAAAGTATCAGATTCTCTGTCTGTAATTGCAAAATTCTTGCTTACTTATTGTGACATGATAGCAACCATTAGCAACACTAGGCTGCCCACAGATGCGCCGCCTAATAATCGGCTTGATATACTGGATATTGGCCGATGCCGATTATGTTAAAAATGCAAAAAATCGTCCGATTAATCGTCCGACCGAGGTTCCATCCACCTGTTTTTGTGCATTTTGAGATATCACATAAAAATATGTTGCATGAAAACGCCAAAATGTGCATAAATTCTAAACATAGGCATAAAAAACTAAATTCAGCTCAATTAACTCAAGATAAGAAAACATTTGCATAACTATGATGGAAACACATTTCCTGAATAAATTGATTGAGTCGCATCAAAAAATGCATTGGACTTTTTGATGGGATGGCAAAACTGGACCAACCAGGATCACACAGCATCTTAAATGCTGTTTTGGTCATTCTGAAATGCCTTAGCAAAGTCTGCCATCAAAGTTGTTCAGTATAATTACCTCCCAGAACTTTCTTACACGACTGCATTCCCAATCAGCAGGCAACCGCCTCCGAAAGCAAGATAACATGAACACGTTTATTGCGTTTCTTCTGTGCGCTCTCAGGCGCAAGTAATATATATATATATATACGAAGATTATGATATACAGTGGCTTCTCCTGCTGCAGAAACTTCCATTTTTCTTATATCTTTTTGATATTTAGCACCAGTTTATCAGGAAGTTACAATTTTGTTATTTTCAGTTCACTGGATGGAAATGCTGATTTTTCTCAAATAATCTCTTATGCGATTTTCCAATTTTGAGCATTAGTTAAATTCACAACTTTTTATGGAAACATCAAATTCCCCTTGAGAAGTCTGAAGAGCAGAGGAGCTATCTAATGAAGTTTTAGAATTGTTTCAACATTTAAAACCAGCTTAAAAACACAAATCCTTGCTTTAATAATGTCAAAGGCAGATTGTAAATAGCCCAAAGATTGCTGCACGGAAGGAGCCATACAATAAATAACAGTGTCATTTGCGTAAGAAATAAAACCTTGCATTAACAATATTAAAATCAAGACAATTTATTTATAAAGTAAATAATGAGGGCCCCAGCATAGATCCTTGGGGGACTCCCTTAAAAACCTCTCACATATACATTTTTCTCTGGCCCTACTCTGGCCAGATAACCAGCTTTCGCTATGGTGGAACAGATCTGGATAACAGACAAGAGCTTTGCTGCAGGTGGTGGTCATTCTACCACATTAGTAAATAAAAAGGTACATAATAAGAATATAATAATAAATTGGAAGGAGAAAATAATTCTGCTCAACACTCGCTGAGTTGTTTGTTGTGTGATTCCTTCACCTTGACATTCCCATGGTGAATAGCACAGACTCTTGCCACAGCATGTTAGGAGCCATAATTATAATCTCTAAATTCAATGATCCCGCTTGCCAGAATTCCATTTCCTGTATAATTTCAAGTGTGCTTTGTCTGTTTGCCAACAAGTGACTTGTTGGGGCTGTTACACCAAGAGCTCTTTTGAAAACCTGTCATCTGTGTTTTTCTTTGCTAGTTGTGTTCATTTCATTTACACTTCTGAAGCTGTCAGCCTTGGCGCATGATTGGGATGGCAAAATCGGGTAGCTATTGTTTCTGGTGTTGTAAGTATGAATTTATTCACTTTGGTGTGTCCCCGCACCGAGATGTGACATTTCACCGCTGTGTTTTTAGACAGTTCATCCGTCAACGGCAAGTCTGGAAGCTAGAGAGGCAAAAATGTGTTGTGATCAGAATTTGGGCTTCAGCTTAATTCAGATGCATTTCCTGTAGGAAAGAGCAGTGCCTGCAGGACAGAAAAAGAATGGTGTTAAAGGTTTAGTTGAGGTTTGCTTCTGTGTAAATGCATCTCCAGAGCCACCTTTTATCTCTGCCATTGCTGTGAATTACACTGGGCAATTTTATAGTTTGTATGTTAAACTAGCACATTACATTTCCTTTTTTCTTTCTTTTGTTTCCTGAGCAGCCAATCAGCATTTTAGAATGATTTCTGAAGGATCATGTGACACCGAAGACTGAAATAATGATAATGAAAAACCATTATATATATATATA
>FLSR01004871.1:20899419-20938544 GCA_900092035.1 Leuciscus waleckii
AGACAGACAGACAATTTATTATAAAAGCATACATCTAGCTTACACGTTTACCCAAATTATCGCCTGTTTAACCGAAGTTAATTTGGGTGGGTTTCTCCATCCCCAATGTAACTTCTCTCTCTTTTACGGCATTGACGAGAGCGTTGCTCTCCTCGGCTGTGAACAGCTCCTGGTGTGCGCCTGGAAAATCCGCCGTTACAATAGCAAACCGCCATGGAAAAAGCGCGTCTGCTCTTAAAGGGAATGTGAGATGTCTGATTGGTTTATTTCACGTTACGCCCAAACCACACCTATGAATAATGAACCTACTTCAGACCAACCCATTTTAGATTGCGTCGGGCGCAAGAGTCATTTATCCCACCGGTATAATAGCAACAGCGCCCAAGACCCGCCCACAAAGTTACTTGCGTTTTGCGCTTGATACTTGCGATTTAGATCGTTTAAATAGGGCCCTAAGACTCTTGATTAAGCTTGATCCATGCTATCCATATTGTACTTTTATATAGCTCTATACTCTTACTTTGTACTATTGTATCATATTTGTGTCTCTTTTATTTCCCCTAAAGAGGATTAGAAGAAACATCTGAGGCAAAGTACAGTATATACTTTAATTAATCTTAATGGAGAGGTTGATAAAGTCCCTTAAGATATGAAAGAGCAACCTTTGTGCAAGAAATCCTCTCGGGTATATGCCAGGTGCAGGTATTGTACATTTATGAGTGTTTCCCATGTTAATACCTAAAGTATATTACATCTTTTATGAATGCAATAAATAAAATACTTTATTTTAATGCCCTGACAGAAATTGTTTTTACGATTATTTCTTGGAATAGCACGTGTTACTGCTTTAACTTATTAACTAAATTGTTTACAGTATGTGTTTGCTTCAATGTAATTGTGGAGGTTTCGGTTTAAAAATGATTCTGTGTCATCAAGGCATAAAGTCATTGATCCTCTTAATTTATTCTTTCTGCGAAGGATCCGCAGTCAGTTTCTCGATTTTTCTCCCAAATATAGTCTAGTTCAGGAGGATGTGATGAGTTACAAACACCGCTGATGCACACTATTTGTCTCCTCCTCTTCCATGAAAAGATTAGTTAATTTCACTTCATAGAAAACAAATATAGAACATTTATCATGCAAGAATGCTGATGTGCTTTCACAGGCATATTGCTTTTCTTAATGAGCTCCAGTCACTACAGTTCCTGTGCTTCCCGGGTGTGTTTCCTCACTGCGTTGGGCCTCGCACAGGCCTCCTGCAGATGAGTTTGGAGACAGCTGGAGAATGAGCAGATAATTCTGGAAATACCATCAGTCTCATTGCAAATGGAGACTTAAGTCGACAGGCATGCAATAAGTGTCTTTTAAGAAGAAAAAGTGCTATTGCATTTACACACCAGTTTGCAAGCTTTGCAAGTTTTTTTTTTCTTTTTTTTTTTCTTCACTTATTAAGGTACACTTTCTTGGCTTACACACCAGTTTGCAAGCTTTGCAAGTTTTTTTTTTCTTTTTTTTTTTCTTCACTTATTAAGGTACACTTTCTTGGATGAGACATTTTTAACTTAATAAACAATTAGGAAATCATCCCCTGCCAGACTGAGTGAATAAGGAGCTGTTTTTACCATTTATGTTCTATTTGTGTTGTAAAATATGTTTTTTATACTTTTCAAAATATATTAAGAAATAGCTGAAAAGTTTAATATAGATTTCAGAATATATTTACTTGATTGTATTGTCAATAAATTTAAGTTACTTATAATTTTTTTCATGCATTTTTACCTAATGTCTAAATTTGGCCAAGATGTATTTAAAAACAAAAAACATTTAGCTTTGAGCTTACACTAAAAGCACATTTTTCTTAAAAATAAATAAATAAATAAATAAAGATAAATATACTAAACTAAATATACTTTCAATTTGAGGCATGCTTATAAAAAATAAAATAAAATAAAAAGTAGCCCTAGTGCTAATGCCATTAATTTCAGTTTTATTGATTCTCTGCATGTGCACAGTGCCATTGTGTCAGACAGGAAATTTCCACAAGTACATGACATTGAAAGGTCTTCTTCAAGTCAGTTTGTCAATTGCACAGCTCTTCCAAGAAGATCCGTCGGCAAACACAATTAAAAGTGTTTAATTATCTGCCTCAGTGCTGCTCGATTGAATTAGCATGAGCTGAATTGAGAAAGGGGAGGATGTTTTGATACAGGGTCTTTTGCACAGATGACCACAGGTTGAGGAAACAAAAAAGGAACACAAGCTCACTTGAGTTTATTCATACAGAAATTGTGGACTGAATTATGCAATACTAAAACATCTGCACTATCTTTTCTCAGAGAAAGGTTGTGTTTAAAACTTAAAAAAGTAGCCCATAGTGCTAATGCCATTAATTTCTTTAGTAACTTTAGTCTTTTCTTTAGTAACTAAAGTTTTATTGATTCTGTGCACAGTTCATTGTTTCACAAGTACATGACATTGAAATGTCTTCTTTTATAGACCTTTCAATAAATAGACCAGAAAATAAATTTGTTTATTTCCTTAAGCTTTTTCCATAGGAATAATTACTTTAAATTGTTATTAATAATGTAGTGTTAAGTAATGTTCATGTTAAAAATACCTTGTCAAAAGGTACCTTGTGTAACTATCAAATGATGCAGAAACAACATTTGACCACAAATGCTCATACTTTCCTTAAAATTGCATCCAAAATACGTAGTTCTGTCATGAAACTCTAGATGGAGCGGGCTGATAGGTCCTTAACTTAATCTGTTTGCAATCACACCATTCTCTATTGGTTCCTGCTGTATCCGTAGCCAATGAGCTCGCAGCTCAACCTTCAAAAACTTGGTCAGCGTTCTTTCAGAAGTCCCCACCCTCCCCAGCTCCACCTGTATAGATCTGCTATGGGTAACATATACATATGGTATATTGTACAGCAGAAGCATGTCTTACTTGCGTCTACTTACTTATGTCTTACTTGCACTCAAATAGGATAGCAGATGGCAACAGTTGCTAAGGCAGAATTGGTCAGTGACATTCTAATACGGGGCTTAACAAAGGATCAGATGGCTTAATAGTTGGAGCCATGAAATCATATGGGCGATGCAAGATGGTTTGTATGTGATCATTTGTGTTCTTATTAGTGATGGGTCGATTATGAACGGTTCGTTGATTTTGATCACCAAGTTGTCTCAGAGAGTGATTCATTCATTTTGTGTTGATCGCGCATGCGCAACAGCTTATAGGTTCTGTACAGGAAACATAAATGATTAGTTCACCTCTCTGTTAGTTGTGTGTCATCAGTGTTACTGTTGTTGTAAATATGCGGTTGTTCGATCCTGTTTGTGCTGCAGGGTCACCAGAATTATCAAGTTCATAAAGTAATCCGGCTTCCATCCAGAGTAAGATTAACATGTTGATCGGCCAATCAAGCAGCTCCAGTGACTGATGCAGTGATGTTGTGGAGAGCGTCGTAGGATGGCTCCCAGTGGAGTCCAATTACGCCAAACATCCTGTGGCGCCGCCCCCAGTGAGGCCAGACTGAGCCTGATAACACAGTTGGCCTACTTGATTGCTTTGCTTGAGCATTTGGAATCGCTGATTCTGCCTCTTCAGCAGTTTACAAAAATCGCATTCGCTTTCTCTAGCAACTGTGCACACTGAAAGAGTCTGTTCTAAAAGTACTAGTCTGGCCTTTCTGGACAGTGAAGCTGCTTTGTCTGTCATGTTCAGGTCAGCTGTGTCCAGGTACAGTACTTGCACTACTTGCAATGTTCTCTCCCAAAATTATGCGTCTCAGAATTTCCCTGCTTCCCAAATATTGCTGTATATGTATTTTATATATACTGTATACCCACAACTCTCATGCACTTCTATTATGTGTCCATGGCAATAGAGAGCAAGTTTGCTGCACATCATGTATATATTCACAAAATAGCACTTCCGCTTGTGTTTTATTGATTAAATGTATCGATAACCCACTCGATGCCATGCTTTACGGTGATTTTACCACAGATTTATCACAAATATTTTTAAGTCAGTAATGACACTTATTTTTAAGTTGTTTACACTTAAATTCAATCGCAATCATAAGTTTCCATAAATCTATTTTAAAACAGCTTTGAATGTGGGTTATCCACTCAGATTTCAGAGGGTTATATAATCTGGAATTTTTCATTTTCAACTTAATGTTCTTTGTTGATTTATTTAGTTTTTTTGTAAAACATGTTAAAAAAGAAAATCATGTTCTTGTAATATTTTATCTGCAAATTATTTACAACTTACAAATGCGTTTTGCATAAATATACCTATACCTGTGTTTAATTGTTATAACAAAAATAACGTCACAATGAAAAGAAGAAACAGTTTTTATTATTATTATTTCTTTTGATTTTGGGGTGAAAGACCTGAACATGTTCTTGGCTGGTTTTGTCAGATTTATCCCCTTTAGGAGATTTTGATAATAGCAAGATGACATTGCAGGTTTGTTGATACATGTGTCTTATCTACTATTAGCACATAACAGTTGTTTCCTGCTTCAAGGATTTGTGTTTTGCTGTGTGACATATTTCCCCCCCTCACTCTCTTTCTTCCTCTTTATCTGAGTCAGTGGAGAGAATCTGCCATCTAGCCTGAAACACAAATCCTTCTTGTCTGTACATATATCTGAAGTGTGTGTCTGTGTGCGCACTTACATCCTCACATACCCTGTCATATAGAAAACACAGGCCTCGTTTCATGTGGAAGAGTGCTTTCTTAGTTGTGACAGGATCATTTCTCAGTTTGTGCTTCTGTATTGGATTACACACTTTATACTGACCAGCCAACCAGAAAAAAAGAACATTCATACAGTGAGAATCACAGATAGCACATGCCTCCTGCCTTCATTTCACATACACACACAAACAAAACACAACCATGCATACAGACACACTCCAGTATTCAGATGACTAAACATGAAATAGATAATAGTTCAAGCAACATACATTTGTTATTAATTTCATTTTATTTAAATTTTGTTTGTTTTTTACCGATAAACAAATTAGAAAATAATGATATGTTATTTTATCATATATTTTAACTTATTTCCATTATCACAATTAAATCTTAAATGCATGAATGTTTCGCAAATCATTATTACATATTTGGGTCTCTCTCGATAATATAAAACTCTCCTGATATTAGAGAAACAATTAAAGAAGTATAAAGCACATTTTGATACCTTTTTGAGCTTGGAAGGGTTCAGTTTGAGCAGATGTTTTATACCATTATCACTGTCCTCGTCAGAGCTCATTTCCCAGTGCATTCAGCATCTGGCTCATATTCGCCATCTCAAACATATTCTCAAAACTATCATTTTCAAAATCTTTAAAATCAATATTTTAATTGTTGACAGCTTCTTCGTCAGATCTATCATCAAGTGACAGTGACGCTAATATTTGATAGCTTTCAGTACTTGCTCTGCAGTAAATCGCTGAGAAATTTTAAGTTTTGCTTATTATACATCCTATTTTTATTTTTATTTTTTTTATGCCTGCGGTAACTATGAGTGAAACGTCACTTCATCATTGTGTATCAGACATTGCCTTCTTGTGAAATAAAGGTGAATTGCACTTATTCAGTCATCGAATTTCAATTATTGCTGTGCAGAAAAAAAATATACGTACACACACCTCGGGTCTTTAGCGACCCTTTACATTTTTTACAAAAAATCAATGGGGAAACAGGCATTCTTTTGTAATTGTATTCTTTTTTTTTCTTTTTTTTTTTTTCTTGTTATATTGTTTATAATGAATTGATTAAGGAATACTAAGAAGGTTGATGTCTAACTTTAAAAAAATGAATGAGGAGGAGGGTAGTGAATGATGTCCCCGGCCACTAAAGACCCAAGGTATGCTTTAAAGGTTAATTATGCTCACTTCACCAATTTTTAAGGCATTTAATTATTATTTGTAATTCTCAAAAGGTCATTTTCATTATATTGCAATTATTGTAATACAATAATTTTGATACAAAAATTGTTTCTCCTATTTAAATTAGTTAGTTAGTTAGTTAGTTAGTTAGTTAGTTAGTTAGTTAGTTAGTTAGTTAGTTAGTTAGTTAGTTAGTTAGTTAGTTAGTTAGTTAGTTAGTTTGTTTGTTTGATTGTTTAAGTAGCGCAATATGAAAAGTATATATTCTTGACAGGTTTTGATATTTTAAATAGCTTGCTAGTGAAATTATATTTGCCATTACGCCAACAACTCAACAAAATACACCACATAGTCTGAGCTTTTACTCCCTTGGCTCTCTTCAACTTCCTGAGAGTTATTTGGAGACGGAAAACTGTTGTTTTAACTTGCCTCACTTGTTTAGCTGTGTGATATTATTTCATCGCATCTCAGACTGTGAAAATGAATGTTATTCCAAGGAAAACGAGTTACACAGTTGTTATTCCACATAGCTCTGAGTAGCTGACAGTCTCTTAGTGTGGCTTGTTGCATTTTTGATTGATTTCTTTAACCTTTCAGAGGCTCGTTACAAGCGGCGTCTAATCGATTTCAACCTCGTAGTCTTCGCTCACAATCACAGTTCAGCATCCTAATCACATCTGCAGGCCATTGTTGATGACTATTCAATCTGAGAATTACCACAAAGGATCATTCATCATTATGTTGTTCAGTAGTTATGGTGGGTTTATATCACATCAGTGCATGCTAGTTATTAGTCCTTTGAGGATAGGATTATTTTATTTAATTTTTTTTAATTATTGATTGCAAAATTTTATTGAACAATGTATAATTTTTTTTATTCTTTTTTTTATGATATCATGATGACATTTATTAATTAATAGACCATAAAATGAAAACAGAAATATTGAATGATAAAGTTATTTGGCGCGGGCCCCGTCCGTAGCTCGTAATCAGAGGGTAGCGGACTCTTTTCCTGCTTGAAGATGAAGGCAGGGGCGCAGGCACCCCCGGGGAGGTATGGGCAGGGACCATCCTGGTGGTGGTGGGGAGAATGGGGGTGAATGTTTGCGTCATCATCTGTGAACTCAAACGTGTGTAAGTAACGATCTTTAATACTTCAGGTATTAGATAGTAGTTGGATAGACCAGAAGTAATGAGTTACGTAACATTTACACTAAAGCTTTCATTTGAGTTTTATTACAATATTTGTTTTTTATTGTTGTTGTTTTTTTGCTCCCAATTGCTGTGATCAGGAAATGTGATGTGTAAGTTCTGGTAATCTATGCAACATTTTCTTCTAAGTGGTCTCTGCTATGAATACCCACTAAAAGAGTCTCAAATTCTCATCCTTCTCCTCTGTCCTCCATCTGTTCATCTTATCACAGCGCTTTCATTTCTTTTGGTCTTATTTCTAGGTTACTGTAATTACCTTACATCTTCCCCCTGATGGGGAACTTAAAGCCTGGTGATGTTTGATGGAATAGTAATGGCAGGATAGAGACATGGAGGGAAGACAGATCAAAGAGAGATTTGTAATTATAAATTAGGTATAGATGAAATTAAAATCACTTAGACCAAGGCAAGGCAAGGCAACTTTATTTATATACACATTTCATAGTCTATGGCAATTCAAAGTGCTTTACAGAAAGAAATTAAAATAACCACAAAATAAAAGCAAGGCAAATTAAAACAGTTATAAAAGAAATTAAAAGAGATATATGATACAGTTAATGAATTAAAAGAGTAAAAAGATGATACATAGATAAACTTCTCATCTGGCATGTATCATATTTTTTTCACAACTGCCAGTTTTACTCTGAGATTTTCCCATGGTGATTACACTGTGTCTGTGGTGTTCTTTAAGATAGTAAGATAGTAATGAGCCGCTGAGTGTCGTTCCTGTTATGCAATATGTCTTGAACTCATTAACTAAGTAAGAAAAATATGCTTGGGTTGTAATTTAAGGAAACATTTCTATTAATGTTACGACATACTTTTAGACATATGTTTTTATAAATATTTCAACTCAGACACTTAAAATTGATGTAACAAAAAGAAAAGAATGGAAAGAAAGAGCTCAGCTTAGTCATTGCTCAGTGAGGGACTGAGTGTTGGCTTACATGAGGATGCAAACTTGTTATTTTTATTAAATTTTTGTAATTATTTTAATATTTTAACATTCTTTTCAAATATTGATATTATCATACTGATTTCTGTCATTTAAATAAACACGATGGAGTTGGATAAATCAATTAATACCACAAGAAAAAATATCATTAAATCCATTGCTAATACTTGATGTTTGTGTTTACTAAGTAAAATAATATTTCCAAGGAAATAAGTTTTGTTTGAATTTGATTAGAAAAATAATTAATAATAATAAATTGCCAAATATTTTATTTTAGAAGTTAGTGCAGCACCCAACACATGGGGAAAAAAAAAACAGTAAAAAAATTATAATAAAAGCGTTACATTAAAGATTCATTTTTTTAATAAAAATGTACTGAAAGAATGAATGAGGTGACATTTATACCTATGTTTACGTAATTGTGATATTAACTAATACCAAAAGGAAACTAACTAAAAATATACCAAGCACAAAGAACCAGCATGGCTGAGAGCATCAGACCAACTGCAACAATGAGCAATTAAAGACGTATAAGATGAATTTAGGCAAAATGGCTGAAAAATCTGGAATACAATCACTAGTAATATAATTTAATGGTTTATCACAATAGGTGACCAAATATGAGGTGTGGTCAGAGTAAAGTGACAATGACACATGCAAAGTTTGGTGTCAATATGCCAAAGCATTGGTGAGATACTGTACATCGTCAGAGTGGTTTTGCCGTCAAATTTGGTTTTGCCATTCG
This sequence comes from Leuciscus waleckii, assembly GCA_900092035.1. Lineage (NCBI taxonomy): Eukaryota > Metazoa > Chordata > Actinopteri > Cypriniformes > Leuciscidae > Leuciscus > Leuciscus waleckii. Next base: position 20,908,244 of record FLSR01004871.1, read on the forward strand.
TCTATTGACACAAAATGCATAACTTTTTTGCCGGCATGGTCCGAAGATGATCTGACTCGAATTTGGTAAAAATTGGACAAAGAGGAGTTTGAAAAAGTATATAATTTTACTACAAAATTCAAATGGCTGATACCCAAAATGGCTAATATTGGAAAAGATGGTATAGTTCAACTCAGCATGCTGCACTGAATATGGAAGCTTTAGCTAGTTCTGCTAGGAAGACTCAATCACTACGTCACTTATTACCTTCATCTCTATCCAATCACGTCTTCATACTTTCTGTATAAAAGATGGTACTTACTCATGTTTGAGTTCGCAGATGCCGACGCGACATCAACGGATTACGAGCTACGGACGGGGCCTACGCCAAAGAACTTTACAATGCTTGCCGGGCTGCCAATAAATATACGCTTTGTTACATCACTTTATCTTCCGAGTCTTTCTGGTAGAACTGTTTTTTCTTTTTTGAAAAATTAAAGGTGTAATGTGTTTTTTCTACAGGAAGTTCATTTAAAGGGTATATAAGATACAAGGAAATTCACAGAAAAGTGGGGGAGGGGAGGAGCAGTATGGAGTGTGGGAGGGGTTTATTCTTCAGGAGTGGGGATTTTGTTTTGGGACAAGGAGATTGAGTCATGAGTCATTTTACAGTTTCACAAGGGAGGGTGATTGGGGCTGATGTAAAGTGTAAAGGGGGTGTATATAGATTACTTTCAGTTTACACTCCTCAAACTGTTGAGGAGAGAAAATACATTTTTTTAAATGTTGTTCGCAGTCTGTGCTACTAATAAACAAATTATAATAGGAGGGGATTTTAATTTGCAGTTAAAAGATAAAGGGGATAGTAGTCTGACGTTGTTGGAAGGGGTTTTGCAAGGGTATGGGTTGGTGGATGGGGGGCAGGGAGTTAATCCAAAAGTTTGTATGACAACGTGGAGGGACTCTAGAGGAGTGGGGGAAAAAAAGGTTAGATTATGTTTTCTTTTCAAAAGATATTGTTTTGGATAGGGGTGGAGTGAAACCTGTGTTTTTTCTGATCATGAAATGGTTTGGTTTGTAGCTAAGGGGAATAATTTAAAGTTTGGTAAGGGGACTGGAGGATGAATATAGAGATCAATTTTATGATGAGTATGTAACATTTTTTAGGGGGTTGGAGGGGTTAAAGTTCCTGTATAATTATGTGGTGGGATGGTGGGAATGGTTAAGGACTGCTCAAAGGATTGGATTGTTAGATACTGTAAAAGAAGAATAAGGAAGTTTTGGAGACAAGCAGGAATTCTACAGAGAGATTTAGGGCCCTATTTTAACGATCTGAAACGCAAGTATCAAACGCGAAACGCAAGTAACTTTGTGGGTGGATCTCGCAAATCTAAAATGGGTTGCTCTGAAGTAGCTACATTACTCATAGGCGTGGTTTGGGTGTAACATGAAATAAACCAATCAGAACATCATCTCACATTCCCTTTAAGAACAGGCGCGCTTGTTCCATGGCGGGTTGCTATTATAACGGCGGATTTGCCACGCCAGGAGCGGTTCACAGCCGAGGAGACCGACGTTCTCGTCAGGGCCGTAAAAGGTTCGGTACGTTTTCGATAGCCTACAGCAAAAAGATAGAAATGCCAGAGAAATTAACTTGATTTAATTTTTTTAAACTAACATCATAAAGTATGATATTTTTTTACTTTGAGCAATTCTGGAGCTATAATTGACTCTTCTTAGGAGCATATAAAACAAAACAGCTCCTTGGAAAAAATTAAATGTAATATTGTAGTAGCCTAGTTATAAACAAAGGTTTATTTTAGTTCAGATTAACATTTGAGGGCAGCAATTGACCGTTCGCAAAACCCCGCCCTCGAACGGTCCTCGTCCAATCCTAGCTCAGCAACTGTAACTAAGGAGAAGGACCCCCGTCAAACATTGCGATTTCAGAAAGATGGTGAAACGATGCGCCTATGGCACCTGCAAGTCTGACACGAGGTACCCCAAAAGTTTAGAGGGAGGGGTCGTTTTTTTTCGCCTTTCCAAAGCCCAAGACCCAAACGGAAAGATGCCGACAATGGATTAAGCAGTGTGGGAGATCTCACTCACAGCTAAATGCCTCGAAGATTAATAAGCATACATATGTCTGCTCTAAGGTAAGTAAAGCTAGTGAGTAACTTAGCTACTTAAACTACTTATTGATAATTGATATGCTAAGTACATACAATCTGTAAAACTGGACTTAAGTTAACAGTTGTGGTTCTATATAGCATTATTATCGAAAGTAGTAAAGTTATAAAGGCTTTTGCGAACAGTCAATTGTTGAGTTAAAGGACAAGAAAGGGGGGAGTTTGACAAAAGTAGAAGAGATAAATGAATATTTAGAAGAGTACTTCAAACTATTTTTCAGTGAAAGAAAGATGGTAATGGAGAAAAGTAAAATGTTTGTTACATAGTCCCTGAGGATGTAAAGGTTGAGTTAAGTTCTCCTATGACAATGGAAGAAGTGGACGGAGTGTTGAAGAGGATGAGTAAAGGTAAAGTGCCAGGGGTTGATGTCTTACCAGTTGGGTTTTATGTTAGGTTCTTCAATATTTTAGGTCCTCATTTGGTGGAGATGGTGAGGAAAGTGTCCGAAAATTAAAAATATAAGAGGCTCAATGGCAACCGGAGTAATAACCCTTCTTTATAAAAAAGGTGAAAGGTCAGATATTGCTAATTATAGGCCGCTCACAATGCTTACGTGGACTATAACATTATAGCAAAACTTCTGGCAGACAGGTTTTTATTTCGCCTCTATCGATTTGATTTATAATTCTTGATTTTTCTCTTTAAACTCGCTTACAACGAACATTTTCTACTTTTCCTCACTGAGAAGCACTACTGCTCAAACCTCATAGTTACAATGCGGACTGTTGAGCAGATGCGTCTCAAGCCTATTAGTGATCCAACGCTGCATACTCTTAAAGGTTACGTCCGTGGATCACGGCTGAACGCGTCTTCTCCACACTCACTTACAAACAAACATTTTTGTTCGCCTATCGTGCGTCTACTCTACACCCCTACCACTAAAAAACCTAAAAATCCTCATAGTTACAACGCGGACTGTTGAGCAGACGCGTCTCAAGCCTATTAGTGATCCAACGCTGCATACTCTTAAAGGTTACGTCCGTGGATCACGGCTGAACGCGTCTTCTCCACACTCACTTACAAACAAACATTTTTGTTCGCCTATCGTGCGTCTACTCTGAATGTGAATTGTTTTATTTAAAAGTAGAAATTTAAAGCTTTCTTTAGACGCATGTTTCATGGTTGTGTGATAAGTATTCGCTGAGTTTCAGTTCATTTTCCAGACTTGTTTCAGAAAGATTTTTGCGGAGACAGAATGAGCTGAAAGCGCACCCTGTTTATTTGATTTATTTAAAAATAAAAACAAGGTTTTGATGTTAATGTGAGTGTACACAAAAAAAAGAAGACCCTCTATAGTTTATAATCATGTATTTATTTTATTTATATGACCATATATGACGGATTTTTTTAAGTTTATGTTGCTGCTATGTGAAAAAAATGCCGACCTCAGAGGGTTAATTTGGCAATCTGTTGTTTTTAACTTCATTATCAAAGCTGAACACATACCCGGCCGCTGCAATGTTATTGCTGATTCTCTCTCTCGATTTCGATTTCAGACTTTCAGACAGCTGTGCCCCTCAGCCAACCGGATCCTTCAACCTGCCCTCCCTTAGCAGACATGATACTAAACTAAACGACCTGCTTACGTCAGTGAAACATTACATTTCTAAAGGCGTCGCTCCCTCTACACTTAAAGCCTATAGGTCTGCATGGTCCGCTTTTCTAATGTTTTGCTTCTCCTTCCAAATTTCTGTTTTTCCTATTCTAATTTCGACCGTTTCCTCCTTTCTCGTCTTTAATTTTGAAAATCGCAATCTAAAAATGTCTTCTATTCGCAGACTCCTCGCCGGCGTCCAATTCTACGCTAAATATTATAATCCTAATTTCCAAAGCCTTTTTTCCGAATCATCCATTCGATTACTACTTAAGGGGTTAGCTAAATCTTCCAACAAAATAACAGACAAACGCCTGCCAATTACCCTGCCTTTATTGCAAAGATTAATTATTTCCGTCCGCAACGGCCTTCTTTCTTCGTACCTTAATATTCTTTAGAGGCAGTGTTTTTATCTGCTTTCTACGGGTTTATGCATCCAGGGGATTTCGCTTCAGATACTAATAAATTCGATCCTGCCTGCGGCATTTCCTTTTCCGATCTACGCTTTGGACCTAAATTCTTCACACTCTATCTTAAGCACTCCAAAACTGATGCTCAAGGTTCTGGTGTTACCTTAACATTCTCAAAAATTAATAATAATTTCTGTCCCTTCACAGCTATGGTTAAATTTCTTAAAATCCGGCCTAGACCTTCTAAATACGCACCGCTATTTATATTACCTAACGGAGCACCCCTTTCCAAGGCTTGTTTCAGAACTCACCTAACCACTGTTATCAAAAGCTGCAGTCTATCCCCCTCTCTCTATACCGTTAGCCTAGTGTGGCAATGTCTTTGTGGTCTTAAGAGAGGCCTGTCCATGTATAGCCTAATGTGGCAATGTCTGTGTGGTCTAACGAGGCCGGTCTATGTCTGGCTAATGCGAGTATATCCGTGTGGTCTAACAAGCCTGTTTATGTTTGGCCAAATGTGGCAATGTCTGTGTGGTCTATCGAGCCTGTCTATGTCTGGCCTAACGCGGCTATATCTGTGTGGTCTATCGGGGCCTGTATATGTCTGGCCTAACGCGGCAATGTCTGTGTGGTCTATCGAGGCCTGTCTATGTCTGGCCTAACGCGGCTATATCTGTGTGGTCTATCGGGGCCTGTATATGTCTGGCCTAACGCGGCAATGTCTGTGTGGTCTATCGAGGCCTGTCTATGTCTGGCCTAACGCGGCTATATCTGTGTGGTCTATCGGGGCCTGTATATGTCTGGCCTAACGCGGCAATGTCTGTGTGGTCTATCGAGGCCTGTCTATGTCTGGCCTAACGCGGCTATATCTGTGTGGTCTATCGGGGCCTGTATATGTCTGGCCTAACGCGGCAATGTCTGTGTGGTCTATCGAGGCCTGTCTATGTCTGGCCTAACGCGGCTATATCTGTGTGGTCTATCGGGGCCTGTATATGTCTGGCCTAACGCGGCAATGTCTGTGTGGTCTATCGAGGCCTGTCTATGTCTGGCCTAACGCGGCTATATCTGTGTGGTCTATCGGGGCCTGTATATGTCTGGCCTAACGCGGCAATGTCTGTGTGGTCTATCGAGGCCTGTCTATGTCTGGCCTAACGCGGCTATATCTGTGTGGTCTATCGGGGCCTGTATATGTCTGGCCTAACGCGGCAATGTCTGTGTGGTCTATCGAGGCCTGTCTATGTCTGGCCTAACGCGGCTATATCTGTGTGGTCTATCGGGGCCTGTATATGTCTGGCCTAACGCGGCAATGTCTGTGGAGATGCGATCCGCTACCCTCGGATTACGAACTATGGACGGGGCCTACGCCAAAGAACTTTATAAATGCTTGCTGGGCTGTCAATAAATGTATGCTTCGTTACATCATTTTATCTCCCGAGTCTTTCTGGTAGAATTGAAGGGAAGATGGCATGACTTCTGCCAGAAGGTGCAGTTTTTTGGTGTATGGAAAAAGGCGCTGAAACCACCAATGGGAATGGACAAAGGTAGGGAATGCTGTTTTGGTGTTATTAGTGAATAGGGTTTAGGGTGCACCTTTCAGGCATGTTAATTGTCAAGTACATGAGCTAATGTTTTGTCGTCCTTCTTTTTCATCTATGATAGCTATCCCATTATTTGCTGAATGTTTTTTTATTTTTCTAAGCATTGTGTCTGTTGTATACCTTTTGATCAGATTTGACCTTGTGCACTTTGTCCAAGTGTTTAAGTAATGAATCTTTTCCTGTACAGCTGAACAGGCTCTTGAGATCCTACGTGTGCTGCCATCACTGTTCCCCTCCACGTCTGTTCCTCCACAGAGGGTACGAGATGCGAGTAAGGCTCTGGTCATGTCCTCAAGGTGAGCTGTGTAAAATGTTGCAGGATCATTTTGACTGCAGTATCGGAAAAAATGATAACTGAAGGTGCTGCCCCTGACGACTCCCAAGGCATTTCCTATTCACAAAGTACATTGTTCTAAGCCTTCAAAGACACCTAAAACATTTGTTTTTAGAAAGAGGATTTTCACTGGGTAGATGTCTTGGCTATGTCACAGTGTGTACAAAAATGGGTGCATTACATGGTAGCAGGTTTTATCACCCTAATGATAACCAAGAAAGACTAGCCTAGCCTTGGTTTTTACTTCTTTTGGAAGGCTAGACGTGTGTAAACAGTAAATGCACTGGGTATAGTTAAAATTGCACTTTCAGATGGAGCTTTCTCAGTACTATAAGTTTTGTCAAAATTTTGCTTTGTAAAGTTATGTGTTTGTAAACAACCCTCTACCCTAGGTTCCAAATGACCAAAATGATTATCCTGACAGAAGGATGTCTGTGTTATGTGTTACAGGAAACAGAAGACCCCAATTCCTACTTAAAGGAAAGCCCTCTCTCCTGCCCAGTCCTGATTGTCAGTCCGTCCAACTTCCTCCTAGCGGAAGGAGATGTGGCAATAACCACCTTTCCAAAAGACAAGCTTACCGAGAGTGCTTTATACCTTATGGCCTACTATTATACCCTACACCTGATGTGTAGCCACTCTGCTTTCAGTCATACAGATGGAGGTCCTCTTAGACAAAATCCATGAGAGAGATCTCACATCGTTTTACAAGAAGAGCATGGCTGAGGGGAAAGCTTTTATTGGCAAATAAAACCAGTGGTCAGATATGGTGTAGGACAGCACTTCCTCTCTCCCTCCAAGGGTAATACAGTCCATGTTCATTGCTATTGATTCTGCTTAGGGCCCTTTCACACCTGCCTTGTTTGGTCCGGATTTTTGGACTTTTCAGTTTGATCCGAAATAAAATTACAGGTGTGAAACCTCCCCTGGACCACGGTCCAGACCAAACAAACGAAATTTGGTCCTACGAAAGAGGTAGTCTCGGTCCGGATCAAACTGGTTCGTTTCTAGTGTGAAAGCATTTTCTGTTTGGTTCGGACTTTCAGACCATTTACAGGAAGTTCCGGTGGTTCCCTTGTAGCCTAAACAACTGAAGAAGAATAATTATGTGCAGATCTGTCAGTCCTGCCCACAGCGTTTCTTCCAGCTGTTTCACACGCGTGCACACACACACACACACGCACATTTGTCCTGCGTCCTGCCGGCAAAGATAAAATGTGAATTAGCCTCGAGTGTAGTCGGTGCTGCAGGGAGTAATGCCGTAATAATAACAGAACAGTGGCAAAGATATGCGTCTGTTCATTCATTCTTGTCAAAGCTACCCGCCGAATTGACAACATGCTGACGTCAGACGCACGTCCGTTTACAAACCAATCAATGTCAAGATGCAGCCCATATAGATGAAGAAGACAAGACACAAGTACGACATGTAAGTTCTTTAATGCTCTTGCATAATTGCCATGTGAAACCGAAACCTAAACTAACCAAATGTATACAATGTATCAAAACGTGAAATTTGGTTCGGACCTTGGTGCGTACATTAAAACACCCTTAGTTTTAAGTTTATTTTAACTTTTCAGTTAATATTGAGTTTAAACAACTAATTGTCTGTTCAGCAGATGCAGTCACTAATTTAGGCGCATCTACTGTGAAAGAGTAAATTGACTAAGCAGTTAAGTTTGGATAAAAGTGAACATAGCGGTATTGGTTATTGTCCAGTTGAGTTGTAAAATATGAACATATTGGATATCGGCAAAAAGTCCAGTATGGTGCATCCTTGATGATGTTACAATGGTTAATGGTGTATTGAGGGACTAGTTGTTCATGTAAGCCTAGAACCTTTCATTTGAATGTTACAATATTAAGCATTTGTATTAAGAATGTATGTCACAGGTGGAGCAGTTTAAGGTTGTCTAGTGTGTCTATATTTTGTACGTGTATTGAGGGGCACATTGGTCAGATGTTTGGACCTGACCTTAACTCACTCACATATTGGCATGTTCTGCTTTGTTTTCATATTGCAGTTCCATAAATACTGTGAGCCAAAATGTTGAGAAAAATTAAGCTGTTTCCCTTTTATGCAGTCCTTTGGGACTTTTTGCTGTTTAAATAAAATAAAATAAAAGTTGGTTAAATGCAAGACTAGTTTTAATTCTTTCTGTCTTATAAGTAGTTAATGTCTTGAATCAAGAACAGTAGTACTTTTGTAGAGCTTACGATAAGGTAAAGACACTTGAGATGATGACAGGATGGTAAATTATGCCTTATTATGGCAAAAGAGCACTGCCTAATACGAGTCAGGAATGCTAACTTCAAGACATTTTGTCTCAAAATGCCAGTTTCTAATCTTATTTCAAGTAGGTGGTGGACTTAAATCTAGAACAGTGTAACAATTATAGAACAACAAATGTGTTAAATTACACTTGAAACAAACAGGATGACAAAAAAAAGATCTACTTTTGAGGGGAAAATAAAAAATGTGATTATCACAAGCTTATTATGAGACACAAAACATCACAATACTAGTAAAAATGAGTTTTCCCAGCTAATTTCAAGATCACTCTGATCTTGTAAGGCTTAAATATAATGTCTTATTTCAAGAAATCTTACCAAGAGAATTTTTACTTGTTCCATTGGCAGACTTTTTTGCTTATTACAAGCAAAAATATCTTGTATTATTTATTTATTTTATGCTTATTTTTGGAGTGGCCTTTTTTCCAGTGTGGTGCATAAATACTAGGTAGACAGCATACAATGGCCTGACTAGTTGGACAGTGTTGGCAGATTCCAGAACATATTCAGCTGCCAAAGGATTCTTAACCATGGCCTCCCTTGCAATCTGCCATCTTTCATGGCTTAAGGATTTCTACTTTTGCCAGGTTGTGGCCAAAGACACCTCTTCAGGTCGACTTCATTCACCATTAAAGATATGGACCAATTCTTCAATGAGTGAGGCTTCATTGAAAGAGAAACAGAGTTACAGTCAGTACACAATTTAATTTTCTTTTTATCAAGAGCTGTACATGGTACCCACATTCCCATTGCTGTCCCTTCACTTCCACTTCACAGTCGTTTATTTTTTCTCTTTCTAAATGGCAAAAAGTATATTTAAGAGTTTTTAAAGTTTTTTTTTTTTTTTTACACTTGCTTTTCAAGAATAATATATTAGCCTACACAACTATTTATGTGAAAAATAGGGTAAAAATAAATATGATTATTCAAGACACAATTTCTCAAGTTACCTGTATCTGCTCAAGGAACACCTTTCCTAGAAGAAGTGCTGCTTCTAAAGAGCTTCTGGACATTCTGCTTTGAACAAATGTAAAATAGAAACAACCACCAAAAAAAACAAAAAAAAACAAGCTGGGCTAAATCAGCTTTACAGTCAAAACATAGCCAATAACATATGATGAATCAATAAAAAGTAATCGTTGTGCACAGCTGACCCTTACACCAAATTTTACAGTAGCACCTAATGCAGAACATGAGATCCGGGGGGCGGAGTTGGATCCAGATAAAGGGGTGGAGATTGGTAGGTTTAGGGGTGGGTTTAGGGATCAGGGGGTGGAGATGGGTAGGTTTAGGGGTGGGTTTAGGGATCAGGGGGTGGAGATTGGTAGGTTTAGGGGTGGGTTTAGGGATCAGGGGGTGGAGATGGGTAGGTTTAGGTATATGTAAGGTGGGAGGAGTCGGATCTAGATCCGACTCCTCCCCGTGGATTTCATGTTCTGCAGTGAGGACCATCTCAAATTTTATCTTAAAACATTTTATGAAAAATTATTTAGACATTCCTATTTAGACATGAACTGCCTGACAACTGAAGGCCTTTATAATAATTTGGGGTAACAAGAACAGATTTAAAAAAAAAAAAATTTTTACATACGAGTGTTCTGACGATTGGCAGCTTCAACACAGCACGTGCAACTCCACAAGCTTCACACAACGAGTGGGCGGGGAAAATTCTGAAGATGTTTAAATATTTGATTGGTTTCCAAGCGGGAGTGGGCGGTTCCTGAAGTGGCAAAGGACAAAAAAATCGGGCATTATACTTTATCATTATTATTATAAAGTAAATACCTTTATTATTTCAAAAAAAAAAAAAAAAGTGTAATATTAAATTTAACGTCAAAAAGACCAAAGCAGAGCACAGATTAAACAAAGTAGAGAGATATAGAACTAGTATAACTAGCATAAATTATTCAAATTGAATTAATGAAGGTTCTGAAAGCTTTTGTTTCCCCGTTTGAAATGGATTGTTTGGAATTAAACAATAAAAACGGCACCTGCACGAGATGAAGTCATGAATCTTCGTAAGAAAAACGGGGCGGGACAATGATGATGTTGACAGAATAAATTTCTGCATGCAATGCGTACTCATTTTTCATCAATGGAAGTTAAAGGGAAGGTTTAATCTTATAATATGAACGCAAAATGTGAGTTTGGCATATAATTACCACTCCAAATGACAGTGCAAACTCGTTGTGTAGGTACATCTTTCATGAAGATCTTCACTATGTGTTCTGAGTCTAAAAAGTTTAAGATATGACAGTAAAGACAATTATAATGTCACAAAAGATTTTTGTCAAATAAATACTGTTCTTCAAACTTTGTTCATCTAAACGAATCCTGATTTAAAATGTAATGACTGTTTAACTCCAGGGTAAAATGATATAATATTTGCTTTTGAATTCCATTTAAATGATAATACAATAATGTTTTTATTTTGAATTTGATTCAGATTATTTTATTTAAATAATTAGTTTCTATTCTTTTCATTCAGATTATTAAAAATATCAGTGCAAGGTCAACACTACAATATCATTATTTAGTAAGATAATTATATTACTAATATTTTATTAAATTAAGAAGTACTTGCACTAGCTGCTATGTCTCTGACAACTTGGTGTTTTGAATGAATGTGAGCTCTCTGCAGGAGGTTAACCTCTTTTAGGTTACTGTGTTCAGCTGAATTGATCAGACTCTTCTTATGAAGCTAAAGTTATGTAATATACCACTAGGAGGCAGTGCAACCTTGAATTTATCAGAACTTCATTCTCACTCTGAGCAGACATCATTTACACAGAACCATCATCATGCTCTTTCAGCATATCGGGCCCATAGATTCAGGACTTGGACAACCTAAGGGCCGATGAATGCAGCTCTGCTCCTGGTGTAGTGCAAGCACAGTGATCGGTGTTATATAAAGCTCTTTACAATGGGGTAAAGAGGGTATCAATGTATGTGGACCAAATGTGTCCCCTTCAAAGTTACTCAAAAGCAGTGTGAGCTAAGCTGATTGTAGAGATCATTGGTGGCAATGGTCAATGGCTGTATTATCTACTGAACTAATCTAATGGGTTTTCTTGGAAACATTACCTTGTGTAGATTTTATTTTTACAATCCATGGGTAGAATTTGCAGAGATAAAATAGATCTTATTTAATTGCTAAATTTTCGAAATAAATGCAGTTAATTTAGCTTGTTTTTCTCAGGCTTTTGCGCACAAAAAAAAGGAAACATGACTTTAACCGCAGCAGAGTAACGGTTGTGTTTAGGGGTTGGGCTTATGGGACACAATATACAGTTTGTACAGTGTAAATCATTACAGTATAGCATTTTATAGCATTAAATATAAATCATATAACAGAGTATAAGTAAAAATAACATAATCATTGTGTCTACGGAAAGTCCCATTAAAACATGGAAACCCAATGTGAGTGTGTGTACAGGTTTGACTGTGAGATGCAAAATGGCCTCACTAATATAGTAAAACTTCAGCTGAACTTCACTAGTTAAAAGGGCTTGTTTTTTTAACCCTTGTATTTTGCACAGGGTTATGTTTAGCGGTAGAGAAAATATCATTAACCTAAGAGAAAATCAACAGTAGACTATGAGATGTCCTTACTAATAGAGTAAAACAAGCATGCGTGCGTGCGTGTGTGTGTGTGTGTGTGTGTGCGTGTGTGTGTGTGTGTGTGTGTGTGTGTGTGTGTGCACGGGCCCAGTACTTGTTTTGACAACGAAGGCTGTGACTCAGAATGAAAGTATCAAGATAGGCTGATCTAAGTATCACTTTGACTAAGTACTGACCTTGATATTCTCATGGGGAAGAGTACACACAGACACACTCTCTTTTTTCAATCTCCTTCATCAGGAACTCTGTTTCTTACATTTCTGTGTGCTGTATGTTCTTTTTTCTGTCCATTAGATGTTCTCTCTTACATTTAATGCTGGAAGTAAAACAGAAAAATCGCTCTGTTACCATATTTATAAATACAGCTTGTATACGCATGACTGCTTACAGTCTGTGTTAAAACGAGAAAGAAAAACTAAAAATAGCTGTTTCCTCAGGTATGCGCACTGTGGGAAAATAAACTAGCGAGAGGATGAAAAGAGCTTTTTACAGGAGTTTATTTATCTACTAGCAATGGCCAACAGTTTAAATACATATTTTATAACCCAAAATCATCATTTGCACCTATTTTTTTTTTATTTTTTTTTATTAATTCTGTGAATCCCACTTGGGTTGATTGAGTGGAGAGGTTCAGTTAAACATGTTAGTAGACAAATGAAAGTTTTTGTGAGTTTGAAAAAGTATTTTAAACAAATTCTTTTGAAAGTATATGCCATGTGTACAAACATGTATGTTTACAGAAACTGGATGGAATGATAAATGGACAAAAATTAAGGAACGATTAATGGATTTAATGTTTTATTCAATGGTATCTGTCAGAATGACTCATTTTTTGTAATGGCATTAAGTGCGGACTCTGCAGAAAAATCATGACAAAAAGTGAAAGCAGTAAGGCTTTTATAAGACTCTTTGACTCATAAAACAGCATGAATGAAGCATAATAACAAGAAAAGTTGATAGAAAACAAGAATTGTGGTTTGACAGTCTCAAAATATGAAATATTGGATCATGCATTACAAAGATATTAATGTGACCCAGAGAGGATGAATAATGTAAAGTAAATGAGGTGGGCACAGTCTCAGTGCTGGCAGGAGCACAGTTAGTGCTGACTGAGAGGAGCGTCGTGGTTGTCATGTACTGAAGCCTCCCACAGCCTCTTCTGCACAATGGTAACCACAAGAACTAACATTAAGAAACTATCTGAAATGCCAATAACTCAACATTAAACACTAACAGGTATTTCCCTTAAATTAAAAAATTAAAAACACAAAATAGCACTTAATTCCAACATTTACTCTCCTGATCTATGCAAAGCCTGTTGGAAACTGAAAATCCACTGCCCAGTTTCAGTTAATTCAACACAATAATGGATCAAGTAAACTTCAGTTTTACACATGCTTGATTTGGTTTTGTCTCGTATGAAATATGATAACTGCCTGTCTGCCTGTTCATGTTGTTGTATCCTGACTGTATACATGTACACTCTGAAAATGCTGGGTTATTTTTTTTAACCCAAGTGCTGGGTTCAGCCTGCTTGTCATTTTATTGGGTTATTTAAAAAATAAATAAAAAAATAAACGTGCTGGGTAGTTTTTCTGTAACTCAGCTGCTGGGTCATCACATCATAGATATCATATAATAAAGGTAGATGTCTTACGGCGGAGTCACTTCCGGCATCACCGGCGGCCATCTTACCACAGGGAAGCTGTGCATGAAGGTGAGTGATCAGCACGCACACAAATCCTTTTATCTCACTGAAATCTTGACGGATTTACAAACGGTTTGGTTTCTTACAAACGTTATTAACGTGGCTATAATTCTTTCATATGGAAGTCCATTGTTATAATTATTCATATGTATGCAGTGTCATAACTACATCTTTGACGTTTATAACAAACCAAACCGTTTGAAAATCGGTTGAAAATTTAGCAAGTTATGGTTATTTAAAAGTACATGCACCATGTTACGAGTGAGCGAGCACCCTGTGGCAAGATGGCTGCCGTGTGCGGGCGTCGACCTCCATTGGCCAGGAGCGCGGACGAGACATCTAGCCTTTATTATATGATATCTATGCATCGCATACCCTGCACTGGGTCAGTGCAACCCAATGTTGGGTAGTCTGTGTCAAACCGGTTCAAACTGGATACATTTGTCAATGTTAATTTTGTGTTCTGTTCTGGGGGAAATTCCTGAATGAAATTAAGGTTTGTTTTCATTGTATTCCTATCAAATTATTACTCTATAAAGAGGAAAATGACTGCAGTCTCACATTTGACCTTTTCTATTCACATCTCAGTCACAGCTAGCATCTGCTTGGAACGCTAACCGAACAACATGCCGGTGCCGCCATGGAAGTTTCACCTCCTGCAAAAACAAATGCGTGACAACAGTGCTCATTTTAATCAAATAAATTTAACAAGCGGCAAATAATAATTTTTACAGTGTGGATCCGCAACACCACGGTAAAGGAAATCATACCTTTCCTGAGATGTTAATGTGTCTTTGCCATGTATATCGAACGATGCAATCAGTCATATACAGCCTGTCATAGTCATGTTTAGCTTTTGTCTCGTTTAGTTTTAAATGTTTTCATTGTCTGTTTTGCCTTAGTTCTAGTTGATTGATAAGTTGATTGATAAATTGACTTCATAGTCCCTGATTAGTGCGCACCTGTTTCCTGTTCCTTTGATTACCTTCCTCGAGGTAAGCAGCTTCAAAAAAAAGCGCGCCATTTGACTTCTTGCTTAATTGTTTAATGACAATTTATATTCTTAGCACATATCGCCACCTACTGGATGGTTTTGTTATCTTATCTTTTAATCTTTCTTTAATCAGTTTTTTGTTTCTGTGAACGAGAACGTATATTGTTTGTCTGTTGCTAAATATATACATTTTAAAAATAGAGATGCATTGACCTAAAAAAAACTATAATAGAAATACTTTAAGAAGTAAAGAAGAGGATAAAATAACAAATGAATTAGTGTAAAATAACATTGCTTTGTGTTATGTTATAATATATTACCATATAATATATTATTGTGTGAAATCTTTTATGCTCACTGGAGCCTTATCATGCGCTGAATACCCCTGGAACGTAACCTACTCTGGAGTAATTTTCTATGGTGACGTACATACCTTGAAGTTTACCTCAGTTTTTGGAACTTAGAGTTGAGGTTATCTGCTTACTCTTGAGAAAACTTACCTGGGTATGACACATAACCTGGTTTCTGGAAAACCCCTGGTGTTAGCTCCAATTGATCATTTCTTCACTTGAGATCCAAGTTATTGAAGACCATAGATCCATTCATGCTTTGTAGAAGTTCACCTGCTGTGTGGATGGGCTATCGTTCTCTGATGATTGCTCGGTTGGCTTTTCACAATCTGATTTCAGAATTAGCTTTTGGGACGATCACAAGTAGATGAACCCATGGGGCAGGCCCATTTACTTCAATGATGTCATTTACTTCTTTTCCTATACAGGACCCCTTAGATTAAATGGTATTCACCTTAGAGGCTGGGCTACTGGCTGAACCTGTTGTGTTGCAGACCTCGTCCTTGAGGTCAACTCAACAGCTGAGAATTACTCTCAACTCGTTCCCCTCCATTGACGGAAATTTCCGGCTTTCCGTGTTTTCACTGTAATATGGTAGGGGGCATTATTACGCGTCTTCTGAAATAGTACTGAATTCCTGATCAAAACACAGGCGAAGAAGAAGCAGAAACCAACGATATCATGTGTAAACAATTGCATATGTAAAAGGATGCGATCATTCTACATGGACTCGATCTTCTCCATACGCATTTAGCGTTGTCAGGCTTTTATTTGTGCTTAATGGATAAAACATCGGAGCTGTGCTCTCGGGTTTATGGCTGCTATAATTTTAACCTGCCACAAGATGCCACTGTTTTCGACACTCTTGATGCTTTGAATCTTTTCCCGAAACGATCATAGAAAAGCTTCAAAGCTTTAAGAGGCTTAATTTTTCCATCCCTACTTAGAACTCAGATCCTACACTTGTTTTGCATTCACGGAGCAATGAGAACAAGCACAATAAAGCAAAAAAGATGCTGTCTGCCTTCAAGAAAATGAATGATTTACAGGAGTCTGTTTGATCTGTTCCTCGTTGCCTCCTTGGCAAACACACTACGTATCCCTCCTGTTCTTCAGTCAGGTATTTGTGGCTGAGTCAAAGACTTTTTCAGGAGTGATCAATTACTCTGACAGTGGTGTGGTATTTATAGTACTATGATACTAAGTAGTCCAGCCATGTGCCCAGACTCTCTCTCACACGCCAGGTGTTCACTCATACACTAACTCCTGTACAGTGATACTTTTATATTTTCAATTAATTGTTTAATCAGTTAAAAAACAAATGTTTAGCCCTATCTTTAATCAAACACACCTGCTTATAATTTTCAAGCAGTTTGATTTTTTTTTGCCGCGTTTGCTTAGAGTTCGACATCTGTCTGATGAGTCCATGTCTACATATGATGTGATGTTTGAATGTTGATTGAGGCTGTGATTTTAGCATCCTGACCTTGAGATTGGGATTATGAGAATGACCCAACCACACAGTTAGTTATTCCAAAATGTTGTTTATAACTTATAACTAAAAAGTGGTATCATTTCTAACATCAACAAACAATTTATTGTTGTAAAACCATTCCTACCGGACCGCTGGTGGTGTCATCTCTACTGTATACTTCATTCACACTCACACACATGGACAGAAATGACAATTAAGCCAGAATGCTGTTCATAGACTTCACTTCAGCATTAGGTAGTTATGGCTGGTAGGAAAATTTTGCCTGCTGGGAATTGGATTGTAATTGGATCCTGGACTTCCTGACTAACACACCCGGTAACACTTTAGAACAATGGTTTGTCATTAATAGGTAACTATGCAGGAAGTAATGCAGGACAAATGAGTAGGACAATATTAACACTTAAGATAGTACTAATTTGGAAACAAGATTAACTAATCCGAAAATAATAGTAAATTTAGGACTGTGGTAGTTTCTTATTAGGTAATCAATAATTACTGAATGAGATTAGCCTCAGTAAGAACTATTTAAATGACAAATGATAAGGAATAATTAATTACTAATCACAACATTAATGTGTGCCTGAGACGCGAGCAGTTAAAGTAGTATCTGAAGTGGTAATGTAGTACTACTCATTTGTCCTGCATAGTAACCTATTAACAGACATTTATTCTAAAGTGTTACAACAGGCCCTAGTCTGTCAGTATAGTCAAGTCACCTTTATTTCTATAGCGTTTATACAATACAGATCGTTTCAAAGAAGCTTCAGTAATAAACAGGAAAATAACAAACAATGATGCAAACTTCATCAAATATGAGACAAATTCTGTTGTAAAAGCAGCTCCATTGAAGACAGCAGTGTCATTACTCAGCTTTAATCAGTTCAGTGTTGATTCAGGTCAGTTAAATAACTGTGTAAAGTACAGAAATTATGAAATGAGCTCAATTCAGCAATAAGCAGCTCAACTCGAGTCGGTTCAATGTTGATTCAATTCCGTTTGTGGTGAAGTGCCCCTGTTTGGTGGCGTCCTCTCTGGGTGTGTTGACTCCGCCCTAGATGCCCGCAGGTAAACAGCGTCTCATCCCAAGGGGATATTAAGGTGGCTGTTCTGCCACCGCCACCGTCTGTCTGTGCTCTGGCTGGAGGTGAGTGCTGCGGTCGTTTGTGATTGTGCTCGAGCCGAAGGCTTTTAAACTGTTAACAGTGTTACCCTCGTCAGGTGCTGGGCTGGTTGTGGATAAGCACACGTTGTGCTGAGGGTTTGCAATCATTGGCAATACGCGCTGTTTGCCGATACCAACGCATTGTATGTATTGCACTAAGTGTCACCGGTGGATTGCTGCTTGGCTTCCTGGTTGGTGTAGCCATATTCATTTTATTAGGTTGTGTATAGTGACAGGGTTTATCTGTGTATTCCAGCTCGTCTTTGTGAACTCTTTTCATCTGTCAGCTGCCGGACGAATGGCGCGATCTCCGCATGTTTGGTATGTGTGATCATTGTACAACAATGATGAATTAATGTTACATATATTCTAGCTCACATTCGGGCTTTTGCAGGTGAATTAATCCGCATGTTTAAAGCAACACTAAGGAACTTTTCCTCTTCGGTCCCCCTACAGGTTGGAAGTGGAATTGTCCATTTCCGCTGTCATAAATAATTTCGCCGCCCGCAGCCTACTGTCGCACGCACACTCGCTGTTTATCCAGCAGCGGCTTTGGAATGAACGCTGTCCACAGACAAGGTAGAGTATGTTGATGATTTCATGAAAGTATGATGTATTGCGACATCAGAAACGAAGAAAAACGAAATAATGACTATTGTGACGCTTGACATTAAGCAAGTCAAATTTGTAGTTTTCTTATGTCTCATTCGAACTACAGAAACACTACCCGATCAAACTTGCATAGTGTGGTTATAGCAGATATAGAGCTGCAAAGAGAATGCAGAAGTGCCTTTCACCCGGTTACGACTTGATGAACCACTGATACGATTTTGGAAACATTATTTTAAGGTAAATTGTTTTCCTTACTGTTGCTTTAACCCTCTGGGGACCAAGCTGTTTTTGGGGCCCTTGAGATGTTCTGACATGCTCTGACATTTGTGCTTTTTTCAGTTATTTATAAACATGTTAATGGCAAACGTGTAAATTCACTCTATATAGCACAAACAGGCCTACCATAATATGCGAGCAACATGTATGTAGATGTTTCTATTTTTAAGAGAATAATGTTTATGCGTGGTTATTTAAAAAAATAAAAATGAAAGTTGCTGAAATAAGACCACAAAACTCATACAAAATATGTGCCCACAAGACTTTTGACTAATGGATGTTGTCCCTTTCAGTTCTAGCTTAAAAATTATGTGAAAATAGTCTTGCTTTATCGTTCACAAAAAAAAAATACATTGATTTAAATGGTGTAAAACAGGTTTTGCTTGGAAAGCCAATATGCGAGGGGGAGGAGTAGTTTACACCTTAGGCCCACCCACTCTGCATAATGACTCTGCATAATTAGCCATTCATTCAGGTGTGACACTGACTGAGCCACAATGCAAAGACAAAATATATATTTTGAAGAAGACTTATATTGACCATTTAAGATTTTGCTTACATCTATCTTGTAAATATGTTTTGCTATTTTATTAAAAAGGTTACAATTACAAAAATAATTACAATTTCAGCAAAATTTTTCGCGGAGTTATAGATAATTTTCGAACGCGTTTCAAATGGGAGTTTACTGACAGAGAGAAGGCAGAAATAGCATCATGTTAGTTTTTCTTTATTTGTCAAAGAGCAAAACACTTTATTTGTATTGTGAGTATACAGAAAAAAAATAGAAACTGAACAGGATCGATTGATGTATTACACGAAAATGAAAGATCAAAATTAACAGAGCATTTTGTGTTTATTTTTCGTTGCTAAAAAAAAAAACGAGCAAAACGCGTGGGCGCGTTTTTGGTCCCCAGAGGGTTAAGGGCGTTTGAAGACTGTGCTGCTTGGCTTAGGACTTTTACCGCTGCTGTTTTGTTCGTACTATTTCAATGTTGGGTATCTATTGTTTTGTTTCATCAACATGCTTTGAGCACGCTTCAGATTGTTGATGTTTGTTTTCGCTAGCTTGTTTGTTTTAGTTATTTTGCTTTGATAGTTTGAGTGCGATTTACTCAGTTTGGTTGATGTGTATTACTGATATTTTGTTTGCCTTGTCTTTTGCTTATTGTGTTTGCTTTATTTTGTGATTGTTTAATTAATTGTTTTCCTGTATTTTGCTTGCTTTGATTTCCTTGTTATTTTTGGGTGCTGTCTTTGTATTGTTTTCTTTTTGTGTATGAATAATATTTTCTTTCCTTTTATCAATTGTCACTGCGAGTGATACTCGGCTTGTCCAAGGAAAGAGGGGTTGTGAGTGGGCCGGCCTGTGAAGCTTGGACAGGTTGGTGGCAATGGTCTATTCACAATCACTGAAACCGATGATTGCAGGTTTGAGTGGATTGCGGTCTTTTTCTTTTAGTTACGTTGGTTATTTCATGTTTTTGTAAATGGGTACCCACATTTAAGAACAATTATTTTTCTTTTCAATGTATTTCTTGTGTTTCAGGTGCTGTGAGTCCGGAGCAGGAGGGCTAGTTGCTAGTTTTTATGGTGGGTCCCGATGAGCACAGTGTGTGGTCTACAACCCATAGTGATTGATCTTTGGTTGACGTAAGTGTGCGTGTGTGTGAAGTGTAGTGCACGTGTGGGTGCTCCTTGACCATCGCTGACGTTAACGAAGTCTGGCACTAGCTCGTCCTGCTTCTGGTAATCACGAGCCCTGTGAATTTGTTTATTTTTATTGTGTTGTGGTTATGTTAGTGGGATTGAGCCTTTGTATGCTCGAACCTAATTGACTTGCACTCCAGCATTTTATCTTTGTTCAATAAAGAATATTTTTTACTTTGTCATATCCACGTCTCAGAGTCTCTGTGTAGGGGAAACTTTGTCATATCCATGTCTCAGAGTCTCTGTGTAGGGGAAAATCGAACCTGTGTGTCCTCACTAGGATATTTACCTGGCTTAGTGGCCAGGGTGGTGTAGTCGACTCTTTCTCCTTTGTTCTCACTCTCTTCTAATTTTTTCTCCCTCTCTTTGCCAATTTATCTCTCTGTCATCAAACTACCGCTCGCCACATGTTCAATAACAGTGTTGATGTTGCAGATTCAGCTATAAATCAGCTTAACAGAAGACAATAGTGTCATCAATCAGATCAATCCATTTAGTGTTAATGTGCTTGTTCCTCTTTTGTTCACCCTTCACACATATTACTGTGCTAAATCAGATCAAACTTGCGGATGATACAACAGTGGTTGGTCTTATCAGCAACAAAGATGAGACCACATACAGAGTAGAGGTCAATTGGCTGGTGGACTGTTGCAGCGACAACAAAATGTGCTTTTAAATGTCGACAAAATTAAAGACATGTTTGACTTCAGGAGAACCTGTGTCACCCACACTTCTGGTGTGAGAACGCTAAGCGCGCTTGTGCTGCTGCTTCACGCTGGTACCTGTCTGTCTGCTATTCTTGACTGTTACGTTTTTTTTTGGATATGTTTTTTCTGGGAATGACATTCTTGGACTACTTTACACACTCAAAGTTTTGGATAACTGACCCAGCAGTCTCCTTGATCCTGTCACACAGATCGGCTGCGAGCCCTCTCCATTCCTATCCTTATATCCCTCTCGACGTCTGATACAGTGAGTCTCCACTCTCTTTATCTTTTTATGGTGTCAGTCCTTGGTATGGTTGGGTAGCCTTCCCTTCTGTGGATTGTGGATCTGATACGGTTCTGGCTAACGTAGTTAAACCGATAAAATGTTGTGTGGGTCACATTGGTCATCACTGGTCATGTCGTTGCAAGTTTTGTGGTCTTTTTGTGCTGTTCTTGGATGACGTTAATCAAATTACTTTTCCCGAGATGGCTTTACAATTTTCTGCTGCTCAACTCAGAACATTAAAAGGATCTTTCCGCTTGGCTCCGGACACTTACAAATGGTGTGAACAACTTGGAGTTTTACGCCGACCTCGCTACATACACCGTTCGCGGAAGAAACTTCGGATTTATCATTGCTTGTCTTCAAATAATATTCCGGTTGTCTGTACCAACACCCGTTCTTCGGGTAAAACACAGCAGGAAAATCGCTTATCAACTTTGGAAATCTAAGATCATTGCATTTTGATCCCGACCTCGGAACCTGCAGACGCGCATCTTCAGACTTGCTATGTGCGCTGTTGAACACTTGCTCTTTAACTGATAAAGCATCAGTGTTTTAATAACATAATCATTGACCCAAACCTGGACAAACCGGACATTTTGACGGAAACCTAGCAGGTGCCTAATGACTTTTTCAACTTGAACCTTTTAACACCACCTGGGTACATCTATTTCTCTCCATCGTAGAGGTGGAGGGCTGGCTTTAGTTTGCCGTGAGACTATTAAAATATCCAAGATCGAGTTTCATGACGTTGCAGCATTTGAATACCTAGCGCTGAAAATGACTGGCCAAACGTCACTGGCTGTAATCTTAACCTGTTACCGACCTCCAAAATTTCCCTCTGAGATTAGTGAGTTACTCACTCTTGTCTGGGTAGTCATTCATCTGTGATTTTGCTTGATGATTTTAATATACATAAAAACACTGCACAATGCAAAGAATTGATGTCTGTGCTGGACTGTTTCAACTTAACTCAACATGTAACTTCTGCTACTCACTCCAGGGGTCATATACTGGATCTCATATGTACATCTGGATTGTATAATATTCTTGTTAGTGTCTCTGATTTTGCTTTCTCTTATCACAAACTCATAAACTTCCGTTTTAGTTTTCCAATATCTATATCACCACTGAAGAAAATGCTCACCTATCGTAATATCAATTCTGTGAATCCATCTTCTTTCTCTGTTTCAATAAGGGCTTCAACCTTGTCAGAATGTTTACCATCTAACTGTCCGTCAGAAATCTGCTGTATTTACAATAATGCTTTTTCTCAAATACTTGAGAGGCATGCTCCTGTTAAAACTAGACTGGTTCCATCTACTCGTGCCTCACCCTGCTTCACTCCTGAACTACGAACGATGAACACTGAGGGTTGCCGCCTAGAAAGACTATACAGACTATCTGGCATTTAAAGAACATTTGCTCAACTACCGTACAGCCCTCAACCTGCAAGATCCTCTCATTTCTCCTCTACCATTAGGAATTCCATGTGCAGGCCCAAATCACTCTTTGCTATGGTTAACAAACTCACTAATCCACCACAACATGTTATTTCGGGCTCTGGGGTGCTTGTGAATAGCTTTTCCCAATTCTTTTCAGGCAAATTGAAGTCAATCACTGCATCCATCACCAAAGACACCCCTCATACAAGTGACTTAAATGTTAATTTGATGTTATCTGATTCAGCTCACTCAACAAACTCTCTCTCTGCTTTACTCTGACTACTCCTGCTGTTCTTTATAAGTGATCTAGTTGTGAAGTCTAACTCCACATCCTGCCGGCTTGATCCTACACCTGCTGTTCTGCTTAACCCTCTGGGGTCTGAGGGGTTTTTGGGGTCCTTGAGATGTTCTGACATGCCCTGACATTTGTGCTTTTTTTCAGTTGCTTTAAACATATTAATGGCAAAGGTGTAATTACACTCTATTTAGCACAAACAGGGCTACCATAATATGTGAGCAACATGCATGTACATGTTTGTATTTTTGAGAGAATAATGTTTATGCATGGTTATTGAAAAAACTAAAAACTAAAGTTTCTGAAATAAGGCCACAAAACACATACTAAATATGTGACAATAAGACTTTTGACTAATTGATGTCGTTGCCTAGAGTTTTTTCTTCAAAATGATGTGAAAATCATCCTGCCCTTATCATTCACATAACACAATACATTGATTTAAATCTTGTAATACACTTTTTGTTTGTAAAGGCAATATGCGCAAGGGGCGTCAACAATTCAACAGCATCATGCATATGTAGTGGTTCACACCTGAGGAGACAATGGGGCCCGCATACTTAATGAGCCATTCATTCAGGTGTGTCACCTATAGCCACAAGAAAGAATGCAAGAGCAATATATATATATATATTGTAATGATAAACAGGTCGGAAGCAATAGCAAGTAAAAATGTTTATTTCAGTGAAGAAATACTCAGAAGTCAAACAGCATGAAAACATTCAGCGTCGCGGAAGTCCTCTCTCTCTCTCGCTCTCACTCTCGGGCGAACAGGAACACAGACAGCAGGAGAGGTGACGCAGGGACTGAGACGGGCAGTGAAGAGTGGTGAGAACGGCTGGTGAGTGGTGAGATCGGTGGTGAAGTAGTCCAGGATCCGGTGCACACGAAACACGAGGAACAGGGAACGAGCACGCGAACAGGAGGCATCAAACAACGATCTGACAAACATGAGACGAAAGACAGGGCATTAAATAAAGGCTGATGATGGCAAACAGCTGTCGCTGATCAACGCCCACATGAAACAAGGAACGTAACGAGACACACCCACCCAACACAAACACATGAGACTAGAATGAGACAGTGGATCTGACAACCGTGACAGTACCCTCCCCCCTAGGAACGCCTCCTGGCGTTCCCAGGGGATCCTACCTGTCGCTTGAAATCATCGATAGGGAGTGATCCAGAATGTCTCGAGAATCCATGTTTGGTGACAGGAAACGGGCCAATAAATTTGGGAGCTAACTTGTTAGAAACGGAGCGGAGCGGAATGTTCTTAGTAGAAAGCCACACTTTTTGACCCACGACGTATACGGGAGGCCTTGACCGGTGGCGATCGGCCTTGGCCTTGGTACGCGAACCCACCTGGAGCAGAGTCTCACGGGCTCTAGTCCATGTGCGACGGCACCTCTGGACAAAGGCGTGAGCAGAGGGGACCGCGACTTCGGATTCCAGACTGGGAAAAATAGGTGGCTGGTACCCTAAGCTACACTTAAACGGAGAGAGGCCCGTGGCTGACACTGGTAACGAGTTATGAGCGTACTCAACCATAGAGAGTTGTTGGCTCCAGGACGAAGGATTCTTGGCTACCAAACATCGCAACATTCTCTCCAGATCCTGGTTGGCTCGTTCAGACTGACCATTACTCTGGGGATGATAGCCCGAAGACAGACTGACCGTGGCTCCTAACAATCTACAAAACTCCTGCCAGAATTTGGACACAAACTGGGAACCCCTGTCAGAGACCATGTCCTCGGGAGGCCATGTAACCGAAAGACGTGGTCAATCACAGTAACTGCTGTCTCCTTGGCTGATGGTAATTTGGGCAAGGGAATGAAATGTGCCGCCTTCGAGAACCGGTCCACAACGGTTAAAACAACCGTCATGCCTCTGGAGGGCGGGAGGGCGGTGACAAAATCTAGCGCGATGTGGGACCAGGGTCTAGAAGGGACAGACAGCGGCCGAAGTAACCCATCAGGAGGTCGGTTAGACGTCTTACCCATGGCACAATCAGAACAAGCCAAAACAAAATCGTGAATGTCTCGAGCCATAAGTGGCCACCAAAATCGTTGCTTTACTAAGTGACTAGTGCGACTTACTCCTGGATGACAAGCCACGTTGGAGCAGTGACCCCATCGAATGACGTCGGACCGTAACTCCTCCGGAACAAACAAACGATTCGGTGGGCAAGCAGGCGGAGGCGTTACCCCTTCCAAGGCCGTCTTGACCTTCGACTCGACCTCCCATATGAGTGTTGAGATAACTACTTTCTCGGGTAAAATGCACTCGGGAGTCACCGGGCGTTCGGATGGATCAAAAATACGAGATAAGGAGTCGGGTTTGATGTTTTTGGAACCCGGGCGGTACGAGAGAGTAAAGTCAAAACGTCCGAAAAAAAGGCTGGAGTTGAGTCTTTTAGCGGATCTAATATATTCAAGGTTCTTGTATCTTTTTTCAAACGTGTATTAAACTGTTTAGAAGCAGATCTCCTAGAAGTGGTAAACTCCTCACTTCTCTCTGGGAGTTTCCAAACTCCCTTAAAACTGCAGTTCTCAAGCCCCTCCTGAAAAAGAGCGATATGGATAAGACCATATTTAGCAACTATAGACCAATTTCAAATATTCCTTTCATGGGCAAGATCATTGAAAAAGTTGTCTTCAATCAGCTGAACAAATTCTTAAGCTCGAATGGATACTTTGACAATTTTCAATCGGGTTTCCGACCACATCACAGCACAGAGACAGCACTGTCGATCACAACATACTTATTGACAGGCTGGAAAACTGGGTTTGGCTTTCTGAGAGTCCTAAAATGGCTCAGGTCATACTTAGAAGGGAGAGGTTATTATGTGAGTATAGGAGACCATTAATCTGAGTGGACATCCATGACATGCGGAGTCCCTCAAGGCTCAATTCTTGCGCCACTCCTGTTCAACCTATATATGTGCCCACTGAGCCAAATAATGAAAAATAACCAAATTGCTTACCACAGCTATGCAGATGACACACAGCTCTACTTAGCCCTATCGCCTAACGATTACAGCCCCATTGACTCCCTGTGCCAGTGCACTGATGAAGTCAACAGTTGGATGTGCCAAAACTTTCTTCAGCTAAACAAAGACAAAACTGAAGTCATTGCGTTGGGAAACAAAGATGGAGTTCTCAAGGTGAACGCATACCTTGACGCTAGGGGTCTGACAGCGAAAAAGCAAGTCAGGAATCTTGGTGTGACTCCAGAGTCAGACATTAGACTCCAGAGTCAGACCAGTAGTCATGTCAAAACAATAACTAAATCAGCATACTATCATCTCAAACATTTTGCAATAATTAGATGCTTTGTTTCCAGACAAGACTTAGAGATACTTGTTCATGCTTTCATCACCAGCAGGGTGGATTATTGTAATGGACTCCTCAATGGCCTTCCCAAAAAGACCATAAGACAGTTGCAGCTCATACAGAACGCTGCTGCAGGATTCTGAGCAGAACCAGAAAATATGAACATATCACACCAGTCCTCAGGGCTTTACACTGGCTCCCAGCTACATTTATTTGATTTTAAAGTATTATTACTGGTATATAAATCATTCAATGGCCTAGGACCTCAATACATTGCAGATATGCTCACTGAATATAAACCCAGCAGATCACTCAGATCATTATCTCATAATTCCTTTTATAACGGTTTTAATTTCATCTGCTTTTATTTTGTGTCTATTTTCTATGCAAAGCTCTATGAATTGCTATAGTGTGATTATTATAATTCCTTTTCTATGTAAAGCTTTTGAATAACTGTTTGAATTGTCCTTGCTTTTATTTTGTGATTATTTTTATTCCTCTCTATGCAAAGCACTTTGAATTGCCATAGTGTATGAAATGTGCTCTATAAATAAACTGGCCTTGCCTTGCCTTGCATTTACCCCGATCGCTCTGCTCCCGGGAGTTCTGGAGAGGGTCCGTCGAGATGGACTCAGTCTACTTCTAGTAGCCCCGTTCTGGCATGCCCGAGTATGGTTCTCAGACATAATAGCACTCCTGACAGGTCCGCCATGGCAGATCCCTCTGAGGAGGGACCTGCTGTCAGGCAGAAGGCACAATATTCCACCCTCACCCGGAGCTTTGGAAGCTGTGGGTCTGGCCCCTGAGGGGGTTCAGTACCTAGATGCTGGCATCTCAGCCGGAGTGGTCGAGACCATACTTAGTTCCAGGGCCTAAAGTTAGACCCAGTTAACTTCCCAGTGGCTTCAGTTCTGGAGTTCCTTCAAGATCGTTTCTCTGCTGGTCTCACCCCGTCCACACTTAAGGTGTACGTGGCTGCCATTGCAGCTTTCCATGCACCACTAAGTGATGGGCCACTGGGGAGGCACCAGCTGGTCATACATTTTCTCTGTGGTACATGTAGGATGAGACCGACGAGCAGGACCAAAGTTCCAACCTGGGACCTGGCGGTGGTTCTTGAAGGGTTATCCCTGGCCCCCTTCGAACCATTTCATCGGCATCAGCTAAAGACCTGACGCTTAAGATGGCTTTTCTCCTAGCCATTACCTCGCTTAAGAGAGTGGGAGATCTCCAGGCCTGGCAATATTGCCAGCTTGCTTGAAGTTTGCCCCGGGAGGAGTTAAGGCCATCTTGCATCCAAGATCTGGCTATGTGCATAAGGTGCCCTCCAGTATGGCACAGTCTATGGTCCTGCAGGCATTTCATCCTCCTCCACATGTGTCAGCAGAAGAAGAGAGGCTCCATGTGCTCTGTCCCTTCAGGAGTATTTACCTTGAGAGGTCCTCTTCTTGGAGGAGGTCGGACCAACTGTTGGTGTGTTTTGGGTCACCTAAGAAGGGGCTCCTTGCATCCAAACAAATAATTAGTAATTGGATTGTACAGGCTATTGCCTCAGCCTACCAGGTGTGCAATCTGCCTTCACCTTTGGCCATGGGGGCTCATTCCACTAGGGGCATGGAGTCCTCTAGGGCCCCACACACCTTTATAGTCTGCACCTCCCCAACACGCCGGGTGCACGAGTGCTCTCGTCCTAGCTTGTGCCTGAGACAGTGTCACACTAAGGCAGGCATATTTGGTGCATGGCATAGTGGGCATTCGTTCCCCAAAGAGTCGTTTCTAATGACGCAATGTGAGTTCCCTCGAAAGGCAACGTCTCGGGTTACGTCTGTAACCCTTGTTCCCTGAGAAAGGAACGAGACACTGCGTCACCTTGCCACGTCCCTTCATGCCTTGGTGCGGCTTGCTTCATCGTGAGGCTAACGCGTGTGTGTGCTGGTGTCACTTTTTAGTTCCGGGTATGCCGTCACGTTACGTCATGATGCAACACTAATCAGGATTGGAATAGTTTAATTCATACTTTAGAGACGTACCCTTGGGGGAGCGTCCCAAAGAGTCGTACAGACGTCACCCGAGACGTTTTATATGGGAGGCAGAATAATGTCATGATATTAATCTTAGTACTATTTAGTTCTATTTATTCTTAATTGTCATGTCAGGCCATGTCACTTTTTACAACTACACGTTCCAGTTCTGGCAAATATCAACGTCTCTTTTTGTTTGATAAAACCTTTCCAGTGTAAATCAAAGAAACAATAATATATTTTCTGCTGTAAAAGACCTTTCCTGGTATTTGCACATATTTTTCTAAAGAATGGACACACTCCTTGTTTTATTATTGATAGTGTATACTGTAAAAAAAACAAAAAAAAACATGAGTTAAATGTTTTTAAAATAAACTTCAGAATTAAATGATCCTTCAGAAATCATTCTAATATGCAGATTTGCTGATCAAGAAACATTTCTTATTTCTACCATTATCAAATATATTATTTGATGAGTAGAGAGTTCAAAAGAACAGTATTTATTTAAAATATTAATATTTTGTAACATATAAATGTCTTTAAAGGTATAGCGGAGGATGTTTTACTTCCTGGTGGGTAACCTATACTATTGGTCCTCCTAATTGTCAATCATTCTGGTGAATCAATCAAACTTTTCAAAAAGTGGAGGGGGCGGGTCTTATCTAAAATTTGGAAAGATGTAATTTTTTAATAATGTAATTTTGATCAATGTAACGTGTTCTTACTAAAAGTGCTAATTACTTAATAAAATATATATATCCTAGTCCTAACCATGGGCATAGCTTGTGAGGGGGCTAGATGACTCCGAACTCAATCTCATAAAGGTGATCCATAGGACGCTCTGTTGTAGTGGTTATTGCATTTATGTCAGGAAGAGGACCATTTACATCCAAATGGTATTTACACAGAACAAAACTTATTATCACAGATTACCTCTCACACATCCACATACAGTGTTTCCCCAGTCTTTCTTCGTATATCTGTGGGTTTGTATAGACCTGTGAAATTGATTGTGACATTACATTGCTTGAATAGGATGAATAGGAAGTCTGGCTGTCAGGGTTTGACCACTTCCTGTGTCCTGGGCTTCTCACATGGGCCAAAAAGCAAACTAGCAGGGAGTTCAGCTCAATGCTCCACTGGCATTACAGGTCACTCTCTGTGCTTTTTCCTTTATCGATCAGCCTCAGACCGGCATGTGGTGACCTGGTCATTCGAGCTCAATATGGTGGAAATCTTTTGTATAGGTCAGATGTTTAGAGAATTCTGCAACTTTCTCTGAAGAGTAGATCTCGATCCCTGTGATGTGTGTTGTAAAATATGTATACTTAAAATAAACCAATAGACATCAAATGAGGACTTTTCATTGTGAGTTTTCATAAACAAGCTCATTGTGACCATATCTGTCCAGCAATTAAAAGTTGAAGATTTCAACATGAGCTCAAACCTTCAGGTATTTGATTGCTCGTGTTGCTGTATTTTGTGTGACTATGAAAGTATGAAAGAGAACAGAGCTAGCTTCCTCTGGAGAGAAAGTGTGCTGCGACAGTACTCTCATATAATGAATCACCTCCCTGAGGCGACTACACAGAGAGAGAGAGAGAGAGAGAGAGAGAGAGAGAGAGAGAGAGAGAGAGAGAGAGAGAGAGAGAGAGAGACTCCAGTGGTTTGGTATCCGGTTATCATTAACCGATGCTAATGTCAACTGGAAACATGAACAAGTTTCACTCAAAAATTAATTTATAAGTGTTAGATAAAGACAAATAAGAGGAAAAAGAGTGATATAGTGAGAAAACTGCAATGTGTTAGACATGATATTATCAGAAATAGAAATTACCTCAATAAAATAGAATTATTAGTAAAAAATTATCTTTTTTTATTTTATCTAGATTA
>FLSR01004871.1:20938597-20957318 GCA_900092035.1 Leuciscus waleckii
GAGGTCATCGTGTGTATACAGTACTTACTCAATTAAACCGAATACAAAAGAAAGGATGATGGAGGTGGATGTACTTATAAATGATGTAGGTTATTATTTTTTATAGCACAATAAAGGCAATAATAAACCCACCTAGTCCATCATCTTTTCTTTATGAGACAGACTAATTTCACACCCATTCACCCTGTTTTTAATATGAATGCTGTTGATATATCTATTTTTTGTTCCCAGTGAGATTCACTGCTATGTTTTGTGAAGACTGAACATCTTGGTTTTCTCAGTCTCAGTCTTTAGGTGCAATTGGTAAGCGGGTTAATTTACATTTAATGTAATTAACAGCTTGTTAAACAATTTAAAATATTAAAAAGTTAAGATATAAAAAAAGTTAATATCAGAGGATGCATATGGATTTCAGGGTCTTTTACAGGGTATACAGTGATCTGAAGTTCCCTTTCGAAGGGGAACTAGTCAACACTGTGTCATGGATGGATGCTCTGGGGACACCATCAGCATAATTGGTGTGTAAAGCCCCGTTCACACCGCCAGCGACAAAATGACATGATCCCATTCATTTCAATGGAGGGCTGGCGACTTCCAACGACACAGTGACCTTTGGCAAAAGTTACGAAATTTGAACTTTATGCAAATGATAAGCGAATTTCGCGAAGATTGTCAGTGGAGGACACGTCACCGTCTCGAGTGCAGGCGATTTCACTGTTTTATGATTTGACTGTAACCACATACATGGATATGATAAAACGATGCCTGGAAAAGAAACTGTTGACAGTCTTAGTGAGTTTGATTCATACATTGATAGTTCGTCTGTTGTAATTTTATGATGCAAGTTTAGCACTGCTGCAGCTCATTTTACAGTTTCCTCTGCATTATGTTGAATATTAGGGCCAAGAAAATATATTATTTGTTAAATTCTAGTAATTTGTTAAAATCTGTAAATTTTAGTAATTTATGACATTATGAGTTACTTTAATTTTTTGATTGATCAATCGTTAATGTAGTTAATGATTTAATCCACTGAGCACTGCTGTGGTAATAATATAACAGCATGATGTTACTTTTAATTTGTTAAGCCTAATTCCTAGTCAAATTAGAATGATATAGTTGTATATATCACTTGTGATGGTATTTTTTATAGATATGGCTAGACGTGCAGTCTACCAATAACATTAGACTTTCTATAGATATGGCCAGATGTGCAGTCTACCAGTAACATCAGAGCGAAACACTACAAACTCACATTACAGAGACTAGCGACACACAGCGACAAAGTTACTGGAGGTATGAATGGGGCTTAAAGCATGTGTGAAAACACACCAATCTTATTGGTTGGCGAAAGTCAATAGAGGAGTGCCCGGAAGTATGCCATTGAACACGTCATCAGCATTTCTGACTTCAGGAGCTGTTTGTGTTGTTAGCTTGTGATAAAGCAGGATCTAAAATGGAGAATCCTAGCAAGCATTTTAGGAAGGATGTGCCTCCATGGCTGCGTTCCAGTCCACTTTTAGACACGCACTTGCAAACTTCCCTAGCACTTTCCCTTCGGGGGAATCACTGCCGCCATTTTGAAGTGCGTTCCACTTCGTGAAGTAGACAAGGGAAGTTTATGTGGACAGACCCTCGCTCCCTCGATTTTGACAGAGGGAGCGAGTCTACTTCGTGTGTACACTTCAGACACCTCCATATACCAAAGTGCAACACGATTATGACGTCAACGCATATTGTATTTAATTTACCCCACCACAAACAACGCTATGTTATATTAATTATGTATGCAACATAAGCAATGATGTACATCTGAGTGAACAATACGTAGGGAAGTTAGCGAGTGAAGGGCATGACAATTTTGGACTGGAACGCAGCCCATGTCCCAGGTTTCTGACACCTAAGGACACACGTCCCATTGTGTGTGACACACACCACGTCTGTGTGTTCATTGCTTGGAAGAGGAGCATTCACGTTCAGTGCTAGAGGGTTTTGATGGTGCCTATTGTGAGAAATTTACAATGAAAAAGCTCCGTTCACGTTTGTCCCTATTCTTGAGGAATGTGGGACAAGCGCACACAATGGCGGTGTTACAGCCCTACCAGGCAGATCTGCTAAAAGATCTGGATCAGGAGAGGAAGGCATTTGTGGTTGAAATTGCTGGATATCAGGAAGAAAGATAATAATTTTCTCCTTGAAGCCACAGTCTTGCCCTCTGAACTTTTTTCACATCTGTCGAGACAGGGGTTGGAAAGTTTAGAGAGGCGGGGGCACAGTCAGCAGCATTCAGGAAATTCATTCCGTGCCGATCCAGATCCCCGCCTAAAGTCTCTGGGGGTTCTGGCCGCCACAGTCCGAGGACTGGAGGCAGGGCCAGAGGGAAAGAATGGCCACTCGCGCTCCACCTACCTCGAGGAGTAGAGAGCATTGGAGGCGGGACACGAGGAGGAAGAGACAAAATCTGAGGGAAGTGATTAATGAAAAGCGATTCGATAAAGACCCGAACCCTGAGGAGAAATAACATATCTCCTCGTCCCTCTCCCTCAGGACGTGTGTGGGGCACACAGGTTTTTCCAAGCACTTAAATCAGGCTCTGTGGATGGAGTGACGTGTTTAGAATTCATCTACTAACAAAAGTAGGGTTGGAAGCACCCCTGGGTCTGTCTGGCGGAAAACTTATTACAAGAATGTGTTGCATTAAAGTACTTTTCCATTCTTGTGCCAAGCCTGCTACATAAAAATGAAGGTGCTTTCCCCCCAGAGGTACTGTGAAATATTGAAAAAGAAAAAACTCCCTGTGGCAGGAGTTTCCTAGAGCTGATGGGGAAATGCTGTCACAGTCTGGCCTTTTTTCTCGGCTGCAGTAACCCATGGTTCCTTGAGGTCGGGACATCTCCTGCTATAGAGGCATAAAAGCTAGGGGATCTTCTATTTTTATGAGAGACAATGGCTTAGTGAATGCTACAACTAGATGGTCTGTCAATGCACTGGATGAATGGAAAGTAATCCTTTGAGTCAACATATGCTATGCCCACTATGTATGTGCATATTCTCACCTAGTGAGGCAACCTGTAACCATGGTGAACGAGACACTGCGTCTCATTGCCATACCATTGGGTCTCATTGCACGTCTCTTTCGGACAAAGTTGATGATGTGTACACGGTTGCCCTAATGACATCACAGATTATCGGAACCAATCAGATTGGAGTGTTTTCACAAGTGCTTCAGACACTGGATATGCTGATGTGCCCCCAAGCATCTATCCAATACAAAGTGCCTTGTTACACAGTTGTAACCTGAGACATTCCCTTTCGATGAAACTTCTCGAGTGTGCTGGATGCATTCATTGTGATGATTTCCCATTGAGGAAACATCGCTCCCGACTGGCTATCTTCACAAATGAAGAGAGTCAAGCCGCTGAGCCCTGCGACTCTAGCCCGTATTTGCTGAGGCAGCGTGCAGGCTGCGCTCGTGGGAATCTCAGACAGAGCTGGTAGAGGAACATAAGGGAGTTACCCTCACCGATGGACACTGAACTGAGCAAAATTCCTGTTTACTTGAGTCAGCTTCATCAAAGACAATTAATTGAAAGGAACTCTGATTTGTTGTGTCATTGGATATTTTATCTGCGATTTATTGTTATCATTGCTGCTGTTATTTTTGTTTTTCTCATTTTTTTTATTGAAAGTGTCCTGAAAAAGAAAGAATACAAAGGTTATTGAGTCAAATAATTTTAATTTTGGTGTTGAATGTAATCTTTTGTATACCGTTTATGTGGAAAAGGAAAGAAACAAGGTTGTTTAAGGTAGATAGATTTAAACTAAACCAAGCTAGGAATTAATGTAGCTAAACTGCGCAAACAAGGATTACCAGAACTATAACTAACAGATTAACTAAATAACTAACTACAGAACTAAATAACTCATTATCTGAGTTAAAAGCGTTTATCCCCAGAAGCTAATTCAAAAGGGTTATTTTGTGAATTGTTTATTGAAGTTGTAAATTTTTGTTGTTGATGTTGTTGTTGCTATCATCTCTGTGCTCTCTGAGCCGAGTCTGACCATCAAAACTTTATTAAAGATTAAACAAGGCGGTTCATTCATATAATTACGAACTGCTCTTAGACACAAATGATGTGGATTCAAATGCAGTATTTATTGAACAGGGTAATCCAAAGTACGGCAGGATCAAACACAGGCAGTACATACAAACAAACACAACAAGGCAGGGAACACAGGCAAAAGAGTAATCCACAGAACAGGCAAGAAACCAAAAACCAAGAGACATGAAACCAGGGAGAATGCTCGGAATTGCAGTGTAACACTAAGCAAGACTTTGCAGATAATTGAGAAAACCAGGCTTATATGGGGTGAGCTAAACAAGATAATGAGATGCAGGTGAATGTGATAATGGATGAAGAGTCAGGGAAATGTATGGGAAATGTAGTTCGTGAGGGAATGACAATAGTCTGATGTGGAGTTCCCTCTGGTGGCTCTCAAGGGCACAGCTGGTGACCATTACACATATTATTATAAAAATGGGAGAAAGTGTAAAGCACGGTTTGGCGGTAAGTAAAAGAGCCAATCGTCAATTGGTAAAGTCATTGTGTCACTGCAGAAGCTCTGGTTGCCATAGAAACATGACACGCACTTGAGACTGCACATGCTTTTTAGCTGGAGCAACCTAAAATATGAGCTTTTTAACGCAATTTGAGCGTCATACAATATCCACAATAGCCTATGCATGAATGATGCCCAGACAGAAGAGGTGCCCATAGGTTTAACCTCTTTATACTCATTATTTTTTAGCTTTTTTCTCACATCGCTCATGAAGGTATTATCTCTGTGCGCTTGCATTAAAAGGGTGGTATAATGCCCTTTTCACAAGATGTAAAATATGTCTTTGATGTCCCCAAAGTGTGTATGTGAAGTTTTAGCTCAAAATACCCCACAGATATTTGTATATAGCATGTTAAGGTTGTCACTTTTTGAGGGTGAGCAAAACGCACCGGTTTGTGTCTGTCACGGGAACACACAGAGAAACAGGTGGATCCAAATGTAGCATATTTATTGTCAGGGCAATCCAACTCGTAGTCATCCATGCAGGGGTTAAAATCCATTTTAGCAGTCCAATAAACAAATAAACAAATAAACAAGAAACAAAACAAGAACAAGCGAGGAAACAGACTTCAGAAGTGTAAGGACATTAAACAATGACTCCGTTACAAGGACTAAAACAGACAGGGTATTTATACACAGACACTAACAATGTGATAGGGAACAGCTGAGTGCATCACGAGTGATGAGAACAGACAAAGGATTATGGGAAATGCAGTTCCAGAGTGAATGGTGATAGTATGGGAAAGAGACCTCTAGTGGACACCCGGGGAAAGACAAACCAGACACTTTGACATAACCCCCCCTCTACGGAGCGGCTACCAGAAGCTCCACGACCCACAAAAAACAACTAACACAAGAGTCCAGGAGGTAGGTGGAACGGTGGAGGATCAGGGGGAGGGATGGGGGGCCAGGTCCATGGAAGGGAACGGAAACAGGGGGTGACGGTTTAGCCGGCGGCCAGGGCGAAGCAGATAGTCTATCGGGTGGCCAGGGCGGAGCAGACAGTTCATCGGGTGGCCAGGGCGGAGCAGACAGTCCATCGGAAGGCCAGGGCGGAGCAGACAGTCCATCGGGCGGCCAGGGCGGAGACTTCCCCTCAGGCGGCCAGTGCGGAGCAGACAGTCCATCGGGTGGCCAGGGTGGAGACTTCCCCTCAGGCGGCCATGGGGGAGCAGATAATCCATCGGGCCACTCTCTGGATCGGCAGACCTGCTGTGTCTCCTCCAAGCATGCAGTACTGCTACTGCATAAAAGAGGAAGACAGCCCTCTTTGCCGTGGCAGGACTAATGGTGGGTAGCTCCGGGACAATCTCTGGGATGACAGCGGGCTGCACGGGGACAACCTCCGGGATGACAGCGGGATGCACGGGGACGATCTCCGGGACGACAGCGGGCTGCACGGGGACAACCTCCGGTACCACAGCGGCCTGCGCGGGGACAACCTCCGGGACGACAGCGGGCTGCACGGGGACGATCTCCGGGACGACCGCGGACTGCACGGGGAGATCTCCGGGACGTTAGGGAGACGGGAAGTCTTCCTCCTCCTCCGCCGTTTCTTATGGCGAGGTGCAGGCTCCGGGCTGGACAGGACCAGCGCGAAGGGAGCTCTGGGCTGAGCATCATCGGCCCATGGTCGAAGAAAGACCGAAGTGGAGAGTGGGTCCGGGGCTCACCTCTAGCACCTCCTCCCCTACGCCCTCCACGAGTTGCCGAAAATCTGTCCAGACGGGTTCCCCTAAAAGACTCTCTGTCATCGATGGAAGGGTGTTTAGGGGATTTGAGCGCCATGGCCTCCTCAGTCTGGCGCTGCTGTACGGCCAAGGCGGATGTACGGTACAGGTCCATCGGGCGGCCAGGGCGGAGACTTCCCCTCAGGCGGCCAGTGCGGAGCAGACAGTCCATCGGGTGGCCAGGGTGGAGACTTACCCTCAGGCGGCCATGGGGGAGCAGATAATCCATCGGGCCACGGTGGAGAAAGAGACACCGGTCCAGGCACAGGAATCGACACCGGCTCAGGCACCGGATCAGGAACAGGAACAGACACAGACACCGGCTCAGGCACTGGATCAGACCCCCCGGCTCAGGCACCGGATCAGGAACGGGAACAGACCCCGGCTCAGGAACAGGCACCGGCTCGGGAACAGGAACAGACACCGGCTCCAGCACAGTGTCCGGGGTTCCAACCGGACTGGAGGCTGCCATCTTGGTGGTGTGTGCAGCCCAGGCACGCAGGACAGCAACCATATAAAAAGTGAAGACAGTCCTCTTGGCCGTGGCAGGGCTGACGGGTACAGCCTCCGGCACAGGAACAGTCTCTGCATCGACAGACGTGACGTGAACAGTCTCTGGATCGGTAGACGTGACGCGAACGGTCTCTGGATCGGCAGACGTGACGTGAACAGTCTCTGGATCGGCAGACGTGACGTGAACAGTCTCTGGATCGGCAGTCGGTCTTAGTACACGATGTAACTACAGAAGAGTCAAGTTTTAAATAGGAAAAATATTGAAACTCTTTGGTCATTTTTTTGAGAGAGATGCTAATGGTCTTGTCCGATTCAATGATCTATGCTAAGCTATGCTAAAAGTGGTACCGCCAGACCCGGAGATCGGCTGAATGGATTCGAAAACGGTAAAACTCGACTGTTTAACTCTGGGGGAGCTGTAAAATGAGCCTATTTCCAAAAAAAGTGGAGTATCCCTTTAAAGGGTCAGGTTTGGGCTTCACATGCTCTAGAAGCTCTAGAATAAAGTTCTATTTAACTTTAAATAAAAACTGAGTAAAAGTTTTATACAAATGTATATAAACAGTATGCATACAGTGTTTCTCTGTTGAGTTAGAACAAACTCTTTCAAAGTTCTCTTTCAAAGTTCTAAAATTGGATAAAATTGTCATCATTTTCTCACATTCAAGTTGTTGTAAACCTGTATGAGTTTTTCATTTTAACATAGTAGAAGATATTTTAAAGAATGTAACTATCCAAAAACATTTGACAGTAGCCACTGACTGATGTAGTATTAATTCTCTCTCCATGCATTAGTAGTTGTTATTTTTTCCCTTTACACAAGAACATTAGTGTATTTTGTGATTTATTAATATTGCCAGCAACAACTGTAATGTTTAAAATAAGCTGAAATTAAACAACTTCTTGTTCACTAAAGGTGCATACTGTTATATGTCCTCATGTCTTTTAAAAGGTAAAGTGGATATCATATCACACAAATATCACATCCTTGAATGCACCCTATAAAACACTTGGCTGAATTAATATTCAAAATATCAGAATATCATAGTTTTAAATGGTTGGCTCTGTTGTCTGTTGGAGTATAAGCCCACAGGTGAGGATGTGTTTGCAGTGCACAGTATTGTGTTTTAGTCTAATCATTTGTCTTCATAAATCAGGTCCTTTTATAATGCACAGTGCTATCACTTTTGTGTTTGTGTTTAGCCATGTCCCATTAATTCATGTTTGTCCCTCTAATACACTTTAATGACATTTTTGTGTTGTATAGCAACTGTCCTTATAATATCGTTTTGTGTCATGGGCCCATCTACAGGTACTAGTTTATGCTTGTATATAAATAAACATGTGACACCAAAACCTTAATAGTAAACTATATTATTCATACCACCGCACTAAAGCGAGTTAGGCGACCTGTCGAGGATCTTCCAGGCACCTCAGTTGGTATGGGCATCTATCTCATTTAACTAGCATGTTTAGCAAGGTTTGATTCAGTTCATGTAGACCAAGCAGTGTCTACTGATGTTACTGTATTTTATTATTCCTTTCATAGATGATGACTCTGCCTTAGAAAGCCCATTTACAGGTAAGACACGACGGAAGTTGTTAACTACTAATCCATTTTAAGGATAAATAAATGCTTTTAGAAGCTAAAAATCAGTGGCATATATAATCTAGATTTTGGTCTGGATCACTTTTTGCATTTGCTTGATTGATTTAAATTAGATCTTAGCATCTGTTTCTATGAGCCGCTATACGCTGATTTCACCCAGCCGTTATTTTGAAATCGAAAGCGAGGCTCCGCTGGGAAGAAAACCAGAAGTGTCGCCTTTAATCACAGGAGAGTCGTGAATGTGATAGCGTATTGTTGTGTTTAATGATGTTGTGTCAATTCTAAAAATGTACAAACCGAGGGCTTGGAACCAGAGGGGCGTAAGTGGCATTTGAGAAACTTTACAGGAGAGCCAAAACAAAATTTTGACCACACTTCAATCAACTGTATTTATTAACCTTCAACCACAACATTGCAACCACATACATACTTATATGAGTAAGTTCTTAAGTGAACATATTATGGAATATTAACACGATGAACATATTCTAAAACCCTGCAAAATCTTGAAAATATGGCAAAAACATCAAATACGACTTTTTCGCACCAAACATCTCCAATTCCTCTAAAGAAAAATAGGGCGTATCTGCTGAACAATGCAGAAATGATTGGTCAAAACATTGGTTAAAAACACTCTAACTTCATAACTTTTCATTTGATTTAAAATACTGTATACATAGTCATTTAATCTCATCATTTCAAACTGTTTAACATTTCATTTCTAACCGTTTAACTTCAATTCTCATTTATGAGTTCACATTCATGTCAAACAGTTTAACATGTAATTTCAAACAGTTTAATTTCTCTTGTTTATAACACATTTCACTTTTTAGTTCACTTTAGTTGAACTAAAAAGTACACTCACTGCCCACTGTCAGAGTGTTATAGAACTCTGCATAACAGTGACGAATACTCCCATTGGTGCACAGGGTGAGTAGGTCTTTTTTCTTCAAGGCACTGATCACTGGAGGATTTTCATACAATGAGCTGGGGTGTGTGGTTCTGGTGCCTCCTGTTGCCTGTTGTGCAACCGTCAGTTTTCGGAAGGTTGGGGCGGTGAAATCATACTTGAAGAAGATTGATTTTGGTTCATCTTTCGTGTAGCGGAACCATTTAATCTTCTGCCAATGAACTGATTGTCACTCCTCATCTTTTGTTCTCTTTTTGAGTCTGTGGTTGGAGAGGGACTTGAAGTCCAGAAAGTCCGTTATAGTGTTGAGGATAGGGAAGTTATACTATGTAATGTTACAGCGATCTGGCAACCACGCCAAGCAGGTCTGCGCACAGAGCGAGCTGAATGAGTCTTCAGGGGTAGCTATATGCGTGTATAATCATCTACGTCTGCTGCAGAGTTAAAGCACATGATTTTCATATGATTAAGGTTATCTTTGATGTTAAATAATTTTCAAATCAAATAGTGGTAAAAGCCCTTTTAAATATCTTTGGTTGACGTTAAGATTTTTAAAACTGCTAAACAAGAAGGTTAGCAAA
The DNA here is from genome assembly GCA_900092035.1 of Leuciscus waleckii. Classification (NCBI taxonomy): domain Eukaryota; kingdom Metazoa; phylum Chordata; class Actinopteri; order Cypriniformes; family Leuciscidae; genus Leuciscus; species Leuciscus waleckii. The sequence continues at coordinate 20,948,561 of FLSR01004871.1, forward strand.
CACGACATAAAATGATACAATCATTTAAAAAACGTATAATAACTAATAATCAGTTGATGGATATAAACAAATACATACCTGTGAAAGGTTATACCATTTTTGGGGGTATTTATATCGTGACGGTTTGTGGCATATTTACCACACAATAAGTGACATCAGCAGCAGCTGACATGTGGAGCGTTCCAAGATGGCGGACACATCTACGTGCCTGGAGCGCTTGAAGGTGGGATCTAGGTATATATATCTATGGGCTAGACTAAAGATAATTATTAGACTGGTTGGAAGAATAGGAAGATGAGATCTAGTCATCATTGTGTTTATCCTAGGAATCTGTTTTTCTCTTTTGTAGTCTTTCCTGAAAAACCTGCTGAAAAGAAGGATGCCAGAAGGAAACAAAAACAGCAATATCTCCAACTGAAATCGCGGCAGTAATGAGACACTTTTAAAACCACATTACACAGGGAAAACTCGCCACTAAAATTGATTGCCAGCAGTGCAAGAATGCTGAGCGTCCTGCTTCCGCTAATAAAATATCTTTACAAAATATCAGAGACTTTGTTCGGAATAGGGGTTTGACAGAGAAGAGAACGAGACAGGCACAAAACATTTCGTGTTTTGATAGCGTTGTTAATTTGTTTTGGTTTTATATGTATGAGCAAGGTTATACATTGTTTAGTGATATGATATAATATGCTTTGTTCATTATTAAGTTTATCAAAGGTAAATGGTAAAGTGCTTTATTTTTGTATTTGAAAATGTACACATTAAACTTTGCTTCTTGTTTCCATACTTGTACTGTTTTATGTTCTCACATACATATATATATATATATATGTGTGCGTGTGTATGTATATATATATATGTGTGTGTATATATATATATATATTATCTATACCCGCCCGCGCTCTCAGATCACTTGGACGTGGCTGTGTATAAGAGGTAAAAACGCTATAAATACTGTTCGTTTTCTCACACAAACCGCTCGTTTCGTGTCTTAGGCCATCAATGTGTACTTATGATGGGGAATTGTTTCATTTGGACGCTGGGGAATTGTTTTAATTTGGACTCTGTGCTTGTGTTTTGAGACAGTGACCATCTACCTGCATTATATGACTGACAGACAGGAACGGTTTGACCTAAAAATATCAAAATTGAAACTACTGCGGAAACAAAGACACCTACATCTTGGATGCCCTTGAGGTAAGCTAAAACATATCAAAAATTAATTTCAAAGTGAACTATCCCTTTAAAGGGAATGTGAGATGTCGCTCTGATTGGTTTATTTCACATTACGCCCAAACCACACCTATGAGTAATGAAGCTACTTCAGACCAACACATTTTAGATTTGCGTCGGGCGCGAGAGTCATTTATCCCGCCGGTATAATAGCAACAGCGCCAGAGATCCGCCCACAAAGTTACTTGCGTTTCGCGCTTGATACTTGCGTTTCAGATCGTTAAAATAGGGACCTTAGTGTAAAAGATGAACAGAAAAATAATTACTCTTGATTCTGATTGAGCTAATTATTGCGGCATTAAATTGTTTTTGCATTGAATTATGTGTATGCTAAGTTAAAGAGATGAGTTTGTAAACTTAAACTGATCAAGTGTGTCTAAATTCTGAACAGGGCTGTGGTGGCTTTCAAAGTTTAGGAGCTAAGATATTCAGGGCTTTATTAACAGACCAGAACTTTGTGACCAGAAGGTTTGACTGACAGTAGTCTCATAAGGGTTCACAAATGTATTGAAGTGCTAAGCCATTTGTCCTCAGGTCAGTGATGTCATTTTAATACTCAATGCCAGAATTAGTGAAGTAAAATGACTATGCAAGCTAGTCACCTTTTAAACTAATGAAAAGTTTCATTTGGATTTTAATGTTCAAAATGTCTACAGGATAAAATAAATGAAAGTACTGGTTACATGATGATGTATCTAAGTGCTAAAGTGTGTTACAGAAAAAAAAGAGTTTGTGTATGGTAAGGTGCAGGTAAGGTGCAGGTATGGTAAAGTGCAGGTAAGGTGGAAAGAGTTTAATTTTTCCACTATCAATTTCTACCTTACAGCTGAAAATTAACACAAAAGAAAAACAAATAACAATGATCCTGTCCTAATCCTGTTTGTGACGTACGTGCTGCAATAATCATGCCTTCTGTTGATGGTATGTCAAATTTGTATGTCTCAAAATGTCCATTTCTATCCACAAAACTTGCCAGAAATCATGGGTTAAGGGGTAATAAAAAAATAAATAAATCTTTGGCATGCACCCCCGGGCATGCACCCCCGGACCCCCCGCGAGCGGCTTGGTAACAACCTCCGGCACGTAAGCACCGCTGCTGGAAAAATTTATAGGGGAAACACTGCACATAATATGTAAATTATATATTGCCTTTATGTGAAACATGCTATGGAATACAGGTGTATATGTATTCATATATCTTATGTGTACACGTATGGTCATATAACATAAGTTAATGTGCAGATGAAGTTATTTTTGTATGTAACTCAAGAAGTGTTTACAGTTACTAAAGTTTTATGGTCTTAGAAGTAAACTGACACGCCAAAGGAACGACACTCATTTTGTCTGTCTCTTTATTACTTCACAGTGTTTTCACAGATACACAGTGCTTCACTGCCTGTGTGTCCTTTGCTGCCAGCCCAGATATCCCCTAGGTCTGAGGCCGGTAACATTTGCACATCATCCATCTCCACAGTACAGTTCTGTTCATCCGGGTTTCCCAGGAGCCTTGTGCGGCCTTTGAAGTTGTCTAAGATGTTGCCCATATTAGTGTGGAACATGTAGCCATCTGTTTTGGTGACCCAAAGAAACTGGAGGCCGGTGACATATTCTTTTTCCATCTTGAAACTGCACGGAATTACCACACAGGAACGAGTCAACACTGTGATCTTGAGCATCACGTCCGCCTGATTTTGGTCTAAAATGACATATGATCCCATATAATTAATGAATTAATAAATGGGATTAATCATATTACAGAACTGAAAGTATTATTTTTTATTAATAATTATGAGCGCAGAACAATAGTATAAATATGAGAGTAGCGTAAGGTCATGAGTCCACCAAAGCCAGCATATTTTTTAAATTGTTTTAAATGGGAGCGCCGCATATTTAAAAATGCCAGCAGTGTGACATGGTGCTGAGCGTCTATAGGCTTTATGCCGAACGACACATGAACAAACAGGACAACTGGTCTCATAGCGTCTCCTTACTGGAAAAAGTGTTAACAGCAGTACTAACTGAGAGCGATATCAATAGACTTTTAAGGTAATCAGCTAACCTAGCTAGTTCTTTTTAAGATTGTTTTTTTTATGTGATTTAAATGTTAGAGAAGATAAAAATGTTATAGCTATCAATCTGCATTATGCTCATATTTGCTCACTCCTTTGAAGCTATCTTGAGTAAAACAACGATGCAATCTGTTTTACAGAATACAAAAGTTTGTTGCGCACATCCCCCTTTCACGCTGAACGCTTGGCGTTTTTTTCTGCCGTTGTGCCAAATTCTGTGACCCACTGGAATAAGTGACCTTAGTAGGCACTGTATTTGAGCTAATCCCACCTGCTCCTAATCCCAATCCTAACCCTACCATCACTACAGCATCTTCTAGGGTCACTGAATTCTGCACTGGATGCCAAGAGTTGAAAAATGTTCAACTTTGGGTAAAGCACAGCGCTCATCACTGTCACTTTTTACCCAGCCATCCAATCACAGTGGAGGAAGGGCAGGACAAATACAGCACGACCAACCATCACATCTTGCTTGTTCAATGGCAACAGACGACAACAACAAGCAAAACAATGAAAAAAATTATTTAAATCAGATAACACTTCTGTGAACATTCCGGGTCATAGCACCAAAGTGTCTCAACTGAATAAAACGCTGCACCACTGAAGTGCTCTCAAGCGAGTGTACTCTTTCAATCCCACAATGCACCATAATCACAAGTGCACAACTGATGTATGCTGAAAGGTTAAAAAATACGTCTCTGATTATGTATATTACCTGGTTCCCTGAGAATGGGAACGAGACACATGTCATGGTGTTGACGCAATGGAAACGTCAATACCCACACCGCCATACTGAGAGTACAGGAAGGAGTCACCCCGAGAGGACCTAAGAGACCCTGGGGTTGACTCCACATTCACACAATAAGACCTGATGAATGTGTGCAGGGGGGACCATCCTGCCGCAGCACAAACGTTGTGTAAATACACAACTCTTGATAGCGCCTTAGAAGCAGGAATAATTCGGGTAGTATGGGCCTTAACTCCAAGAGGCGAAGCGACCCCTTGTGCCTTATACATTTACATTTACATTTACATTTATTCATTTAGCTGACGCTTTTATACAAAGCGACTTACAATTGCTATATATGTCAGAGGTCGCACGCCTCTGGAGCAACTAGGGGTTAAGTGTCTTGCTCAGGGACACATTGGTGTCTCACAGTGGATTCGAACCCGGGTCTCTCACACCAAAGGCATGTGTCTTATCCACTGCGCCACTACCACCCCGTTATATATGTGTATATAATATACGCCAAAGTGACCACATCTGAAACCCAGTGAGATATGGTCTGTGTGGAAACAGCAGAACCCCGGTTGCGCCCTCCAAAAGCAGACAAAAAGTTGATCAGATTTATATCACTGGCCTGAGCAGTGGACGTAAACCCTAACAGCCCTGACTGGACATGACTTGGATGAAATGATGAAGAAGGCACCTTAGGGACGTTATCCGGCTTAGGGTGCAGTATCTCCTTGACCAGTCCATGGGCAAAATCCAGGCAGGAGGATGTGACAGACAAGGCTTGCAAGTATCCTAGCCATTTTAATGGGGTAATAGCAATCAGCAAAGCCACCTTGAGGGTAAGAAGCTTCACAGAGGCTGACTCTAAGTGCTCAACGTGAGCATCTAACAACCCTTTCAATACAATAGATATGCAGTGGTCCAATACAATGGTCTACGGACAGGTCTCAGCCATCTAGCACCACACAAGAAACGGACACCAGGACATGTTTCTCCACTGAAACCCCTTTAATTTGGTTGTGGCAAGATGAAATAACAGCCACATAAACCTTAAGGGTAGTGGGAGTCAGCTGAGAGATAATCTTGAAGAAACTCCAGTCCTGAACCAACTGGGCAAGATGGCATTGCTCACGCATGATGAGAAAAGATACCATTTAAGAGCATACAGATTTCTAGTAGAGGGAGCCCTAGCCTTTAGGATGGTATTAATAACAGACCAGAATCTATGAACTGAATGTCTGGTTGGGGGTGAAAGTTTGTCCCCCGAGCCTGGGACAGAAGGTCCCTCCTGGTTGAAATCTCCCATGGAGAGCCTCTCTCACAGAACTCCCTATTTATTAAAATGAGGAAATACAGAAATCTCAAAACCTTCCTGACAAACTAACATTTAAATAATATATTTCAAGTCTGCAATACAATCTGACATGAACTATCTAATAAATGTTGTTTCTTATGATTAAAAAAACTCATGTTCTCATAGTTCCATGTGATGGTTGGAGTCTCTCTCTGGCAGGAGTGATAGACGGAACAAGTGAAGTTCTTTGCGACGTCCTCTGTGACATCTGCCACTACAGGCTCAATCGTCATTTTATCATGAACACCTGGAATTTAAATTGAGATCTTGATATAGGTTCAAATGTGACATTTAAATAGAACTTATCATTAATAACACACAAAGTAGTTTATATGTGTGTTTATTCACATTTAGCACTTTTGTCTTTTGTAGCTGTCACTGTTTTGCCACCATAATATGTTACAGAACACCTAATAGTCAAGCGATCTGCCTTTACGACACCTGTGCGTGTCAGAGTGATTTTCCACAGGCCGTCTTTAATATGTTCATTGTATAAGTGATCAGATCCTTCAGTACCGTTCAGAATGATGTCTGGTTTGCTGTATGGACACGTTCGGTTAGTCGAACATATTACTGTAATGTTGTCACCCGTCCTTTCACCTCCATAAATATTGATGTTCGGCTGCTGTGGACTTGCTATAATCACAGACACATTATACTTAGTACTGTACATTATATAATTTTTTATATACTATATGTAATACAGTAGCTCCAAAGTGTAATTGGACACTTAAAATGTCTGAATTTCATTGCATTAGATAAAAACAGAGTGGCCTCTGCAAACAATTGATACTAAAGTGTTTTTTGTTTGTTTTTAACTAACTTTGTAACCTTTTTTCAGCCAGTTTTGAATAATTTTTAACAAACTTGGGTAATTTTTTGAGGATGTATGAAGTCAGTTCCTCTCATGTCATGTCAGCAGTATAACCAACAGTAGGGCTGCACGATAGCTAATGATCAAAATTATAATATGCACAATTATATTGCTAAAAATAACAATGACTATTAATCACAATTATTGTCATTTCAGAAACTCTGAAAATTATTGGACTTTCACATCAGCACAAATCAAGAGAGGCATGGTTTATTTGACCTCTTCTGGCAAACAGCAAAAATATTTGTGTGATAGAAAACAGACTGGCTGTGTTACAGTTTCAGCAAAATATTGCAGTGGAATTGCCAATTCCTACTTACATGTTTGCCTGTGCTTTCAGATCAATAGCACTTTATTCTCAGTTCAGAAAGAGTATGTGCGCTGTGTTTGGGAGGATTAAGTCAAACACTGAGCAGAAAATGTATCCATTAAAAACCAAAGCTCAGATTGGGGGATTTAAACTCTTGACATCTGGCAACCGCAAGCATGGAAGCTTGGAGTAATTTTACCAATGCAAGAAAATGCAAGTGTTCAGAATAAATAACCAGCAGGCAAATATTGCAGACAATTATGCCTAAAATATGATTTATTGTGCAGCCCTTAACAAGAGCACTGTCCTTCGGATGAGACGTAAAGCCGAGGTCCTGACTCTCTGTGGTCATTAAAAATCCCATGGCATTTCTCGTAAAGAGTAGGGGTGTAACCCCGGTGTCCTGGCCACATTCGACCCATTGGCCCTTACCAATCATGGCCTCCTAATAATCCCCTTCCATTGAATTGGCTCCATCACTCTCTCTCCACCTATAGCTGGTGTGTGGTGAGCGCACTGGCGCCGTTGTACTGTGGCTGCCGTCGCATCATCCAAGTGGATGCTGCACACTGGTGGTGGTTGAGGAGAGATCCCCAGATATGATTGTAAAGCGCTTTGGGTGTACAGTAGTACATATGAAAGCGCTATATAAATGCCTCATTCTATTCTAAAATATTCGCACATTTAGGGACTGTCTCTAAAGTTGCATATGACATTGGTACACACGTTTCTAACTTCAATAGCATTTGAAGAGAATGACTTACAGTCATAAAACCAACTGTACTTCCATAGACAGCCTGTCTATGTTCAAGACCTTTTGTCTTTATTTTGAACAAAAATATCTATTGCATTAACTATATTTCATAAAGTGTTTGATTAAAGCTGCAGTCCGCAGTTTTTCCTCTTTGCACTGGTGTGGATACTGTCATTCGGAATGATAGATTCTACTTTTTGGAAGAATGACAACATAAGAATTTTCACCGGAAAATGTCGTCTGATCAAGTAATTAACATCCACTTTTGTTCTGACCAACTAAGGGGAAAAAGCATTGCAGTAAATTGCGCTGATTAAATCTAACGATCGCTTATCATATCACGTCAAATCGTGCAAATTATACTTTGTTCTCAAATTGTTAATGTTAACAACATCATTTGTCCTTGTTTTCGCATGGGCCGGTTGCAGTCTCTTTTTTTCTCTGAAGACCGAAGTCTTTCGCGTTTTACAACGGGTGAATCTCCAGTTGTCACTGGTGATTGTCGTTTTAACCTTTCTGGATCCGCCATCAAATTGATGTTTAATTATATCAAGTCCTGTGAGAAAAGGCTATAAATCTCCACCACCAACATCCTCACACACGCAACACAGCCTACTAGCCGAAACTCCTCCTTTATGTGTACAGATGTGAGGTAATGACGCAAAGACATGCTCGAATTTCCCACGAAAATCCACTAGTACCACTGGAATTAAAAACATTATTACAAGCTTACCATTTGAATCGAGCTATGGCAAGCAGATAGTTTTGAACACTGGCTGGTTATGTACTTGGTCAAAAAAGTATTTTGGATAATTTTAACCCAAAAGAGCTACGGACTGCAGCTTTAATATTGTTTATTTAAAAACAAAAAAAACAACAAGAAAAAAACATACAAAGACATGTACAAATGTCTTGAGTATATAGCCTACTTATTGGGGCAAATTGTCTGGCCTTTATTTTTAAATGTTATTTTAACAAATAAACTGATTAGAAGAAAGTTAATTTGGGAGAAGCATTTTATTGTGTCTGTTGTTTTTAAAAGTTGTAAATAAAACAGATTATTGGAGCATGTTTTACAATATTTTTGAGTTTTTCTACTTCAAAATTTCATGTTAAATTCAATGTGTTACTTCCTCGTAATTGTTTGTGAAAGTTACAAACCATTTCCAAGTCAAAATTGTTGTTGTTTTTTTTTCAGTGCAGTTGGACAATCCCAGATATAACAGTGAAAGAATATTATTCCAATAACATTTATATACCGTCGACAAGGATTGTAGAGGTGACATCATTAAATGCAAATGTGCGCCATCCAACATTTTCAGGGTCAATCCATGCATATATTTTCTCTCTATGGTGGGACTGTTCCAGGTTTTTGATCAGGCCATCCTTAAAAATATTTTGGTTTGCAGTAACAGCAAAAAAAAA
>FLSR01004871.1:20957563-20970048 GCA_900092035.1 Leuciscus waleckii
ACCTAATGCTGTAAACATAGAGGGCCCAATCTGCTGGTATTATTAAAGGTTAAAAATAACAAATTAAATTAAATATAATGCAGTTTTTGTTATAATAACAATTATTTAATGACATAAGTAAAAATATAATAAATATGTAATATAGTGCACAGCAAAAACTCCTCTCTAGCTATTTTTTTTCTATTCAGTTAACATGCTATGGTCATTAATGGCTTTTCTGAGGTAAATGTAACATTATGTGACATAATTGTTCTCCTGCTGTTATATTGACCTTGGTTGAAAAACACTAATTGGTCGATATTATGTATACTTTTGGTAAGTTGTACTGCATCTTTAAATAAAAAAGTAACAGATGATCGGTTCACGTGCACTTGAACTGAGGCGCGCAGCGATCTGTCACGTCACATTTACAAGCGCCAAACGTATTTTTGTCTGAATTTCGTAATACAATTGACGAAATCTAAGAGCTGAGAATTAGTTTAATATTAAAAGTAGGTTACCTCTTTGCTCCGCAATTTTTCTGTGCGTGAGAAAATGGATGTGTGGCGTGAGAGCGTGTGAAAAGTGTCAACTGCGTGAGTCTCACGCTCAATGCGTGAGAGTTGGCAGCCCTGATTTACATTTACATTTACATTTACATTTAACATTTAGTCATTTAGCAGACACTTTTGTCCAAAGCGACTTTCAATTTAGGACTAAATTAAGCAGTCATCATGAAGAGGCAAAAACAACGCAAGAAGTGCTCAAAATACGAAGTTCCGGCATTGTTCAGAGTAGCATAAGCCCGATAAGGGAGGATTAAAGGAAAAGGAAAGAAAGGTTTTTTGTTTTTTTTAGGTTAAGTGCTCATGGAAAAAATTTGTTTTCAGTTGTCTTTTGAATGTTGTCAGGGATTCTGCATTCCGGATGAGGGTGGGGAGAGCATTCCAACAGCATGATGATAATGTTGTAGTTTCCTTCTGATTAGGAAGAGGTCTATCACTGACATATAGAGCTACTTCAGCTTCAGTGAGTCGGAGTAAAAAAGTATTCACTCTTCGGCAGTAGTTTTGCAATTAGAAATAACTCTTTTTATTTATAGTGAAGGGGGTGGATTGGAATCCACTGCTGCTTCAATGTATATGTAAGGAGAGATTATAATCAAGGTATTAGTCAATATTTTCCCTTCTAAATATCAAATGAATTGAATGACTTCTCTGGAGATTTTACTTTGTTATAGAAGTTACCAGTGTTATTACTGAAATGTTCTTTTCATGTATTCTTTAATGTCAGTATTTGATATCTGAATGTAGCTTGCTTATTTGGCCCGGCTTCCAGAAATGAAATAGGGACATGTTTTGTGTTTGAGAAAGGTCTTCAACGTGTTAAAACATAAAGGGGTCATTGTTATCTTGATGTTTTGAGACGAGACTCCTGTTTATAGTTAGAGCCTGGCCAAATCCAACCTTGGAAAAGCTGTGTGACGGTGTGTGTGTTAGTCTTCTTGCTTACAGGTTAAGGAACCACTGGCATTGTTGGAAATTGACTGAGTTGTTGTTCGAGACATGATGGCACCCAGCAACCCAAATCTGCGACCTGGAAGGTCACGACGTGCCTGACTTCAGGGTCTGAGTGTCAGCTGCATAATCTATGGAGATATGCTTCAGTCTATCTGTATATGTGTGGAAAATTACTATGTTTATCTATTTCTTAGCCAATGAGAATTATTCAACCTGTAAGCAATGACGTAGCTTAGACCTTGGAAATGGTATAACTGCTGTGATCTTTGTAACTGTAAGCGGGGCGGCCTACGAACTCCTGTGTGAGTCTTGAAGCTGAACTTCTGCTGATGAAACTGCAAACTATCTTCAGTAAAACTTTTCTTCTATTTTTTAATAATTCTGACTCCGGGTCTTCTTTCAAACATCTGGTCCTTGTGTCCTAAACTGTTTAGGTGATCTGTGTGTTGTAGTTTTTAGGAAGGATTCATCTTGTTTGTAGTTCTTTGATATCGCCACCTTGAAGGCACATGTATTTCCTACCCTCAACAACACCCATCGAAATGCCATACAGACACAATTTACATGGGCTAATGCTTCTGCACATTGGTTTGTCGGTTTCATTTTCTTTCAAATGTTGATTGAATTGAGGATATTAATGTCTGTTTTATAGCGTTATATTATTTTATTCCTGAATAAAACATGAATAAGCCTGTGAGTGTGAATCAGATAAAATTTATCATTTGGCTTTGACTGCTATGTGTAGGTTAAAGTTTTCTCTCTATTTGTAAGATTTTGGGAATGTGCTACTTGATTCCACTAATTAGACTAACCTGGAAAAAGCCTCAATTGCTGTTCAATTATATTATTAATTTCATATAAACTTTTATTGTGACACAACATAACCAAACATGCCTAAAAGAGAAAAACAGACACTCTACCTTGGAAAAGTAAATGAAGTAACAGCTGTGCTTTCATGTTCCTTGGTCAATATAAAGACAAAATCCAAAGTTAAATGGTTAAATAAATGAATTTCCATAATTATGTGCATAAATATGAAATATTTCAGGTCTCTTACGAGAGGTTCTTTCGTATTGCGTAATAGCTTACGCTATGGGGGAAATCTCTTTTCCGCGAGATATTGAAGCCAAAAATTATCCTTAATTTTGGAATAATGTAAAACGCGTTGCGGCAGCACGCAGACATAGGAGAAACAGCTCGCGCGCCTATTGGCTGCTCTGCGGCAACTGCAGCAGCCTATCGAAAGACCCCGTCGTGACGTCAGCTCCAATGAGGGTGCTTCGCGCCCACTGCGTCACGTCCGGCCGAAACGGGCGTGGCCTTGGGCTATAAATATAGCTCGAGAGGCTGGTATAGCTGATTTTCATCTCTTCAGCGGAGCTCACGCATCTCTGGATCCAGAGAGAAGAAGCCGTGCCTTCGAAAAAGCCTTTCAGCGGGACGAGCCTTGCATCGAAGCCGCTGGCCGAGCCGCCTTCTGCCGCCGTTCCTGCTGCGCTATCCGGCGCACTATATCCTTTGCATACTAGTGTGTGTTCGCCGCCGCGACACACACTCTCTCTCTAAAAGAGCTTGAGCGTCTTTTTTAAGATGTCTCGCACCTTCTGTGGCTCGTGCCGAGCCATCAAGCCAACGTGCAAACTATCGCAAATCAAAGTGAAAGTAAGTTGCAGACGCTTATCACACAATCATCATCATTAAAAGTAAAGAAAGGAAATGATCTTACCAGGGCTGTTACTGCTCTCTCTTATTGCTGTCTTTGATTTTGAAATTTAGCTGATGATCAATAAAATGCAGCTCATATCTGTTGCTTTCGGTGACGTGCACTCCATTAAATCTGCATATAGCGAGAATTAAAGATCAGATTTAAATCCGTTTCGCAAAAACACATTTATGTGACCAGGTGTAAATGGAATCGTTTTGATAAATCAGAAATCCGATCTGAGAAAACGCATGAAGTGGCCAGTAAATAAATCTCTTATTTGTAAACTTGTTTGCATTCTATGTTGAATGTTGTTGCGCTTGCTTGAGTATGTCATTTTTTTACATGCTGTTCATTCATCCATTGCTGATAATTAGACCAGTTCAATAATTTCCACATATGTCTAGCTAGCTTTCGATTATCAGAGCTGTTAACAGACTTGCTAACAAACACTCGTTTCTCTTACGTGTTTACGACTCTAGGGGTCGCTGTTTGACAAAAACACAATTTCTCCACAGTGTGCCTTTAAAAATAAATTCCTTTAATTTGTATTTTAGATGTTAAACGACTTACTTTTTAGATGAAGTTTACATACTAAGGTTTTCAAAACATTTGACTTAGTTTTTGAACCATTTAAAAAAGATAATATAACATTTCACAGTTACATGAATTGATTGAATTGATTGCTGTCGAGTTATCTGGGAATTTTGCACATCAGTATCTGCTTCTAACTCAAAAAGAGCATCAGACAACCACAGGGGACAAGGGGAACCACTCCAAATCACTTTTAATTTTCCAGTTTGGCACAATGATTCAATTAGGTTGATAACCTTAAAGAAAAACAAAAGAAAACAGACAAAGAAAAAGATACATCATTACTCACACAAGATATTCTCAAATGTAAACAAATACGATGTAAATAAAGACTTTACCGCATACAATTGTCTTAACATCTGTACATTTACACATTTAAGTTTACTTTCTTTCCTTATTCAACATAAAACTACCATTTTGCATAAACTATTTAAGTAAACAATTGGTATTTGTCACTATGTTGTATTTCTCCTGAACACACAAAGTTGCATTTTTATAAACACACACAGGGGCGGACTGGCCATTTGGACGTTCTGAAGAAGTCCAGAATGTCCGACTGTCCGCAGCCGTCGGTCTGGCTGGTTCATCATCAATGAAAAAGTGTCAGATTAAGTGACGTTGACGGCTGACAAAAGGGGGCACTAATGCAATCTTTTTTTTTGCTTAATCCGAAATTGACGCAAAGTAGACGGGTGGGCTCGTGATGGCAAAACGCAAAGATAAAAAGATGGTCCTCACTGCAGAACATGAAATCCACGGGGAGGAGTCGGATCTAGATCCAACTCCTCCCACCTTACATATACCTAAACCTACCCATCTCCACCCCCGATCCCTAACCTACCCCTAAACCTACCTATCTCCACCCCTTAATCCCTAAACCCACCCCTAAACCTACCAATCTCCACCCCTTATATCTGGATCCAACTCCGCCCCCCGGATCTCGTGTACTGCATTGAGGTGCTACTGAAGATAAAGGCGGTTGGGAGAAGTTAAAAGAAAAAAAAGTGAAGTCCTTAGAGACTGATGCTGCAAAAAAAAAAAAAAAATTACTGAAATGTTTGGCAATAGTAACGTAACAGTAACGTCAGCCCTAATCTTCTTGAGACTGAGGAGGGAGAGACAGCAGCAGTTGCTCCTGAGCAAATAGTTCTGGTGAGTCGCCTGTCAGGACATACATCTGGACTGGTTACCTCTCTGGTCTCTCTCGCTATGAACAGCACTATAAATCCCACGGCTCCCAAGTCTGAACGTTCACTGCTTGTATCACTCTGATTTTCTGACGTGAATATTCCATTAATCCATAACGAGACAGCAGCAATTCTACAACGGGTTACATTTGACAGCTACTGAGTAAGAAAATAGTGTAAAAGAAATCAAGGGTAGCGTCAGTTCTGGCAGGTCACATTAGTCAAGCTCGCATCAGCTGACCCTCAGCTGATCCACATCTACCTATAGGAATACGACGCCTATCACTGTATTCATATATAAGCTCCTTCAGTATTATCAGCGTTTCTCAGGAGCTAATTACCTTCCTCCATCCCCAGCTCCTCCTCCCGTCAGTCAGGATTTGGAATTCTGATTCTACTTGAATAAGAAAAAAATTCTTGAATCATGTTGTACTTTAAAAATCTTGAATTAATGATATCTGCAATACATTCATGTTGGTTCTGTTCTGTTTACCCTAAGGGGGGTTATTGCTGCTCTCCCTGCTCTTATCCATGCTAGGCTGCATGGATGCGCAGGGAGTTCTTGCCCAGAACAGAGCTATACAGTTATACCAGTTAGATCTCTCTAGCGCTGAAATGCTTTTCTAATATTAACGCAGGAAAAGCTCTTGCCTGCAGGGTGTCCAATTCTACTCCTGGAGGGCTACTTTCTTGCAAAGTTTAGCTCCAACTCCAATTAAACACACATGAACCAGCTAATCTAGCTCTTACACTAGAAACTTACAGACAGGTGTGTTTAGGCAAGTTGGAGCTAAACTCAGTGGCCCTCCAGCAGCAGGTTTGGACACCCCTGTTCTTGCCCGCTCACCCCTTCTTTTTCCAGTTATATTCCTCTGACCTTTTTGTAATGTCTCTCAGACATCTCACTTTCTAGTTTTTCTTACACTGTGTCCTAACTACACGCGCCGCGACGCCGCGACACGCGATCTTTTCCATGTTAATCAGAGTTTTTGTCCTAACCAGGTGCGACGGCGACACGCGACAATTCTATTTTAGAAACGGTTTCTATTTTTCTGCTACGTCGAACAACAACACAAAGTGTGGCAATGATAATTCAGGTACTGTTTATGTGCTTTATTTAATGTTAAAAGCGTGTAAAGTGACTTTGAATATCATTTAGTTCTCCAGCTTTGTAGCTGTAAAAGCAACAATGGATAATTCACCTCAGATCTTGAAATTAAACAAATGGAAACAAGAACTGTGAACAAACAAGTCTATTCTTTGACAAATATTGTTTTAGTAACTCATCATGTATTTTCTTGCGAGTGCCGTCAAGATTACTCTCTGGTGTCGTGCATTTGCCGCGAGAGCCCGCCCACACGTTGTTCTGATTGGCTGTGGGTTTTGATTGATTTTGACGCATATCGCAGTCGCGTCGCTTCTGGTGTGGACAGGCAAATTGCTTGTCGCTGGAATCTTATCACATCGCATCTGGTTAGGACACGATGTTAAATCTTCCTCTTGCTCTTTCCTCCCCCATTATGGGTGTATACGCCCAGTGCTGCTGATTGGCTACAAGTCGCTTACTGCTCCTTTAATACCATATTTGATCAAAAAGGACATAGGACATTATCCCTCACTCCCTCTCTTAACTAGCTGTCTTTAGATCAACTCAATTCAATTCAACTCAATATCAGCAAGTATTCTGAAAAAAAAAAAAAAAAACTATATTTGGACATCCCTATAGTTTTTGGAACTTTATTGCTGATGAAGCAGATTAAATGTTGATAGCAGGAAATACAGTGTTCTGTCAAAAGCACATCCTAATGATGAAGATGCCTTCTTTGTTTCTAACAGACAAATATGGGAATAATATGTGTATGCAATCGAGATCTTAAGCCACATGTATTTTTCATTATTTTAAAGATAGGATAATTTTCAAGCAATACATTTCACAAAAAACTTTAATTTGGCTTTAATACAAAAGGTATGGTCTGTGGATTGATTAAGTGCTTAGGTTGTGTAATAATGTTAAAATAATGTTAAAGTCAATACAAACTACAGACTCAGAAACTTTATGCATTTAATTTTCTAAAATAAACTCTTCCTGAAGCCTAAGAGTATAACTTTTTAGAACTTTTTTTTATTTTTTTTATTCAGAAACTTTTTTTATATATATATATATTGTTACATCAATGTACATCAGTTTTACATTGTTGTCATTTAAAAAAAAAAAAAAAAAAAACAATGTTGAACAGAAGGAGGATAATTTTTAATCATTTAATTGTTTTTATTTATATCATCACACACATAATAACCCAGATTGAAGCTTGCCATTTGTATGCACTATGAATATTAGAACAATATGTGTATTATTCCCTGTGATAACAGCGCAACTAAATACTGAAAAACCAGGATTTGATTTGACCAGAGCCATTTCATCACAAAATCAGCTAAAAGAAGCTTGAAGAACAAAGCAAACAAAGTGAGCAGAATCTCACTCACCCTGATGTTGTCTGGATGGAGACCCCCGGGATGTTTGTCCATGTACTGACACAGATCTGTGTGCTGAACAGAGAGAGAGAGAGAGAGAGAGAGAGAGAGAGAGAGAGAGAATAAGATTGTTACCAGATTGGAGGATTTTATCATTTAATAATGAAACTCATGACACAAAATAAACAGAAATGTATATATTGATTACCTGAAAATTGGCTCCAGATGCTCCGTCTGTTGAGAGAAGTGACGTTTAAATAGTCATGTAATGTTTAAATAGCATGATAACAAAAATAATTTGTGCTTAGATTATGCCTTTTTTAAAATATTTTATATTATAATTATATTTTAACCTGCCTTTGTTCAGGCCTCAGTGGTCTTTCGGGAGCATTTCCAGTGTACCTGTAGATATCAGCACTAGTTAGTGCATTGGACAGATTTGGACCAGTAACATTTATTTTATTTTTTTTGCTTTTTGCGTTTTACTTGCCCGATATCACTCCAGTTTCCCCTGTTATTCCAAGCTGCTCTTCCTTCAGGCATATTAAAATGACTGGGGGGATGGGGGTTGATATTTTTAATTTAGCCTTATGAACAAATACTAAGATACAAAGATAAGTTCAGTAAAGAAATCTCCAACCTTGAGAATCTGTTCCAAACTGATCTCCTGCATCAGAGAATAGGGTTAAAATTGTTAATGTATTAGAAATCAGAGGATTTTAGCTTTTAACCTGAATTAATGAATGAACACTGATTAAATGAGTGCAATATGTCCTACATACCTTGGCTCAGATCGTGACCCTTGCATATCATTAGGAGTTTTTCTACAATCAATAATGACAGTGTGATAGTGAGAAGTTGTTAGTGTTGACTGATAAAAACAGCAATTAAGCATAGAAGTGGCAGATGCATTACAAATAAACTGAACTGGATAGAATTGGTATCCATGTACTTGGCATGCGTCTTCATGAATTCAAATATACCAGTAGTATGATTCTTTCAAAAGTTATATGAAAAAGACTTCCTGATTGGAAGGTGTTGCTGTGCCCAAACTTCTCAAGTACCATCAGGACATGATGGTGATAACATATACAAAGATTTGTTTCAATCCCTTAAAATACTGCTAAGATACAGCATCACTTCAGGTTTGGTGACCACCACATCATTAGATTTGCTGATGCATTACATGAGTACAGGTTTAATATATAGAAAAAGTAACTTTTGACAAGGATCTCTCAAGATTATTTAATTGCCAAATTTGGGAACATTTTAGGGTGATCTGATAATCGCTGCCAGACATAGTCTGAAAAAGTATGACTTTGAAAAGTTAAGCAGAAACCAGACATTTTGAAGAATCAGTATAAGCAACAACAAAAACACAAAAAAAAAGGAAAGAAAGAAAGAAAAAAAATACAAACCTGTGTCGCCTTTTATAAATGAAGACTCCAGCAAGTATGCAAATGAGGATGAACACAAGTGAAGAAGCAATGACATAAGGCCCAAATCCAACCACTTGAACTCCTATGATAATATTATTGTTAAAAGGATTAGTCACATCTCTCACACATCATGAAGTACAGTTTCTGTTTGACCAGTCACATTAAAAAAATGGACAAAAGAGTCTAACATGCACAAGCCCAACTCCTTAATGTATACAGAGATCCTCAAAAGTGTCTTGAATGTAACTGAATCAGTCGATACTCACTCTTAACACTCAGGATGGCAGTATGACTCTGTGTTTTATCACCCCGAAAGCTGGCACTACAGACAATTTCATCTTTCTCTTCATATCCAGTTGGAATGAAGGTTACATCGGACACTGTTTCCCAGACGCCTCCACCCATGTGATTGTGGCTGATAGTTTCTCGGGCTGTTGGGACGCTCCAGCTGATTTTGGGAGGGTGAGAGGTGCATGTGTGGTTGACTGAGCATTTGACGGTGACGCGTGTCCCGGGATCGATGTCTTCAGGGAGGGATGACATCACAGGTTTGTCAGGAGAAGCTTTTTAACAAGAAACACAAAGATGTTATATTATGAGATGTGATGCATCTTTAAAAGCATTTTTATAACCAATAAATGAGTGGTTATATTTCCTCACCCCGCATTATAATGAACACACAGCTGTTGTTGAAACCATATTTCTCGTTTTCTTTTTCTGCTGTGAAGCAGAATGGCCCGTTGTCATGAGTTTGCACATTATCCATCTCCACAGTACAGTTCTGTTCATCCGGGTTTCCCAGGAGCCTTGTGCGGCCTTTGAAGTTTCTAAGACTTCATGTGAGTAGTGTGGAACATATAGCCCCCTTTTTTGGTGACCCAAAGACCGCGAAGTCGAGTGACATATTCTTCTTCCATCTTGAAACTGCACGGTATCACCACACAGGAACGAGTCAACGCTGTGATCTTGGGCATCACATCTGCCTTGTATAGGAAATAAGCTAAAATGATATCATATAATGGATTAATTAATATTATTACAGAACTAAAAGTGTCATTGTCATTATCTTAAATGTGAGAATAGCTCTACGGCAAAAAAAAACATACTTTCATTCTGGATTGGACTCGCTGGTTTTTGATACTCTGTAAAGTAGAATCAGTAAAAATCAATAAGCTTAGGTTTTTCAAGTTTTTTGGTTTAAATTAAATGCTACATTTGAGCCTTAAAGGGTAAGTTCACCCACAAATGAAAATAATCCCATAATTTACTCACACTCAAGCCATCCTAGGTGTAAATTACTTTCTTCTTCAATATAATTGGAGTTATATATAAAAAAAAGATATATCCTGGCTCTTCCAAGCTTTGTAATGGGAGTGATTAGTAACTGAGATTTTGAAGCCCAAAAAAGCGTATTCATCCATCATAAAAGTATACATACGTATCCAGGGGATTGGTCATATACACCAAGGAAGGCTTCAGGGTAAGTAAATTATGGGATCATTTTCACTTTTGGGTGAAATAACCCTTGAAGGTTAAAAAAAACATACTTCAGTATTCAACAACCACAATAGTCAATATCCTATTGTTCAGGTTAGTGTTACATTACAGATGCCAATTACTCACGCTGCACATGCAATACAACAGAAGCTTCAATGTTTCCTCCAGAAAATTTTGCAGTGCAAATCAATTTCTTCCCATGGTCGTCTTTTGAACCCAGAAAGGTTATGTTGGAATAGGTGACCCGATTTAAACCAGAGAGTGTGTTGCTCCCCGTTGAGACCTGCATGTTCTCATAGTTCCATGTGATGGTTGGAGTCTCTCTCTGGCAGGAGTGATAGACAGAACAAGGAAGTTCTTTGCAACGCCTCTGTGACATCTGCCAGTTCAGGCTCAATCGTTACTCTATGATGAACACCTGAAATTGAAATTAAATAGGTCCAATGGTGACATTTAAAGTGAACTTATATCTAACAGCACAAAGCATATCGTCACCTTCCTAAAATAATTGCCTAAGTCATTTTTCAGGTTTCTCAGAAAACACACAAAAAAAATGAAAAATAACTTCAGAGGTTTGTTCTTCTTGATGCAGCTCCCATCTTGAAAAGCTTGTAAAATTGCCTTTTAAATTTTTTAAATTGCTCGTAAAATCTTTTGACTTAGGCCAAATAAAACGGCCTAAGTCACACTCTTGACATAGGCCATTACACTACAGGGGTAGAACTGCATGATCTGTTCAACTGAGGATGTGGGGATTTTACCAGAGGTGGCCAGCATCATGAGGAGATGACTTATGCAAAAAAATCATTTTTGTCCAAAAATGACTTAGGCAGTTATTTTAGGAAGGTGACGATATTTGTGTTCACTTACATTGTGCGCTTTTGTCCTTTGTAGTTGTCACTGTTTTGCCACCATGATGTGTTACAGAACACTTAATAGTTAAACTTTCTGCTTTTACAACACTTCTACGTGTCAGAGTGATTTTCCACAGGCCGTCTTTAAGATGATCATTGTCTAAGTGATCAGATCCTTCAGTACCGCTCAGAATGATGTCCGGTTTGCTGTATGGACACGTGTGGAAAGTCGAACATGCTACTGTAATGGTGTCACCCGTCCTTTCACCTCCATAAATAATAATGTTGGGCTGCCGTGGACTTGCTACAGTTGACAGATACATTAGAATTAGAATAAAAAAAAATAAAAAATAAAATAAAAAGTTAAAAGCTAGTCAGTTTGAGAGAAGCATATTGTGTCTAATGTAATTGAACATTATTGACCAACACTTCCAGCCACAGTTGTACAATCATATAATATTAAACTAGAATAATATTATTCCAAGAATATTTACCATCAACAAGAATTGTAGAAGTGACTCATAAAATTTGTAGGTCGCCATCCAACATTTTCAGGGTCAATCCATGCATATATTTTTTCTCCATGGTGGGACTGTTCCAGGTTTGTGATCACCAGACTGCAATCCCAAATCCATGTTCTATATAAATCCGTTTTCCTTCTGAACTTCTCAATTACATCATATGGATACCATGGATCATAAACTAAAGGATAACCTCTAGAGACCCACTGATACCACACAATTCTACTTGGGTCTTTGGGTGGATATGATGTGTAAGAGAAAGAACATGGTATAACCAGACAGGAACCTTGGAGACCGTGAATGTCTTTTGGCATTTTCACTTCCCATGCTAAAGCAATATACAGAAGAACTGCTGTGGGACAAAAGTTGGAGAACATTAATAGCTGAATGGAAGATAAAGTAATTTTTCAAAAATATTGGTGTTAAAGGGTAAAATTCGGTCAGTAATTACTCACCCTCATGTTGTTCCAACCCCGTAAGACCTTCGTTCATCTTCGGAACATAAATTAAGATAGTTAAACTAACCTCGAGTTAGTTTACGTAGTGTTTAAGCGTAGCGTGTCTTGCACGTCACCACACATCACACACATGACAAGCGTCGACCAATAGTGAGCCTACGTGGTGACGTGTAACACAGACGCGCTACGCTAAAACACTATGTGAATTCACTCGAGGCCCAGAGAGAAGGAAATGAATAGTGGAATAAAGTCGTTATTTTTG
>FLSR01004871.1:20970252-20986869 GCA_900092035.1 Leuciscus waleckii
ACACTAAACCCGCTAGATTTAAATAGCCAGTAGATAACAGCCAACACTGTAGCGCCTGTTTTAAAAGTATTTGCTTCAAAAAAAGAGTATAAACTTAAAAAAAAGAAATGGCTGAATCGTGGTCAGTGGACGAGGTGCAGACGTTCCTCTCGTTGGTTGCCGAGGAGTGGATGGGGAAACACGGAATGAAAAATTTGCATTTAATATGATGATGTCATGGCAGTAGAGACGGCAACTATAACGATCAGTCCCACCCACTTTGAAGCGGTACTAACTGCAGTGGAAAAGCAACCGAGCTAAAGCGAACCGAACCGTGCCGTACCGAGCCGAGTCGTACCACGCAGTGGAAAAGCGAAGCGAGCCGAACCGTTCCGTGCCGAGGCAAACCGTACCGAGCCGAACCGAGCCGTACCATGCAGTGGAAAAGCGCCATAAGTGGCTTTGGTCTATACAGCTAATTTTGCCCTTCATAACAACTGTGAGGGGGGTGAATTTTTTTATAACTCATCCGTTTAGTTGATTAATATTTAAAGTTCTGCATAATTAAGGGTGTGGCCAGTGGCCACTTGAGTGACAGGTGGATTGCCGCTGATGTCAATGCTAGCCGTTTGTCTGCTGTTACTAGCTGTCACTTCACCTCAGCAAATGCTAGCTGCTGAACTTGCCATCTCTGCAGTGTTTTGTGCTTTTTTTCGGGATTATTTCATACAATTTAATACACCCATTACTTCGCCCACAGCTTAGGATTCCGTCGTTGTCGTCGAGTATCGTTGGAGAGTACAACCAGCGCTGTATTTCAGTTGTTTTCCTCTGTGAACATGCACTAATGGGTGTCTGACAATTTCGTTGCTTTTTGGAGTTTTCAGATTTAAAAACGTCAATAAAGGCTCGTTCGTTCTGCTCTCACGGAACAGATGGTGTACCTTCAGGTGAAATTCTGCTGGTGTCGGCGCTTTCTCCGTCCATGCAATAAATGCACATCCTTGAATGAGCGCGGATTTTCTAGCGCATTTACTTGAACTTCATAGGCAATATAACTATGGTTTAACCCATTTGAGAGGCGGCCAAAATCAGAATTAAAAATGGACTGAATAAGCTCTCTACGAACTTGACGAGCGATGCCGCGCTGACGGACCATAGACTATAAAAAAGAGTGACTGACATGTGCACATAAATCACTGTCACACACACTATCTCAGAGTAATATTAAGTTACTGCATAATACATTTTCAACTAGCAGAATAGTCAGAATCACGATACCAGTCTCACTTGTAGCCATGTCTTTTAACTATTATAATATTTCGAAGGGCAAAAATAGGAACTTTTAATTGGCTTTACATCATCAACTGTCACTTTAGCGCGAAGCCCTGTGCAGGCGCAGACTTGGTACTGTCAGTAGCATCCTGAGCTAACTCGATCACGTCGAGCTAGGTGAGCGTGATTTCAGATCACTTTACCTCTTTGCCCATTTTCTGTTATCCGGGAGTGACGCGAGGCCAAGATGGCGATGGCCGGCTCCGCCCACTTTAGGCTTCAAAAATGCTCTTCAGAAACCTACGGGTGACGTCACGGACACTATGTCCATATTTTTTTACAGTCTATGATTAGAACCCAGAACCTCTGACACGGGTGGCGAAAATTCTACCACTGGACCATTAAGATACACGTAGTCAATCAGGCGGATCTATGCCACTGATTAACACAGATAATGCATCTGTCTTTTCTATCATTTCACTGTAGCTCAGCATCGCAATGTAAAGTTAACGTTATTACTTTAACAGCAGCAGTAAAACTGTTTCTACTGTGATGCCGTAACTTTGCAATCAATCCGTGGTGATCAGCAGAGGCTGATATAGAAGTAGCCTACAATTTTACCGTTTATTAGAGTAAAAATATTGCGTTAGGCTACTTCATGAGTTAATAAGAAAAAAGATTTTAAAATTCCTGCAAATGCAGTGATGAAGTTCATGTTCTCATGATTTATTTTTATGAATAAAAATGTTTCAAAACATCAGTTTTTTTCACAAATCGCACCCTGCCTACATATACGCATACCCTTCTACACGTTTTTTCACAAATCACACCCTGGTTATATGTATATTATTTTTACATTTAATTCATGCTAATACACAAGGAACCGGTTTATCTATTGACACATTTTGTGTAATTAATAAAACTAATGAATATAAACTTGTAAAGAACATTCCCACACTTTCTGACCAAAACATTTCAATGACTCTTCCACTAATTTGTGAGGACTGGATACCATATGTCAGATAGTACAGAATAAATGAATAAATTAATTTAAAAAATCACCCCATGACATTTAGACAGTGCCCGTTGCTAGGTGAATTGTGCTGATATCACAGGGCCCACAGGTAAGGCAAATATCGTCCACACAAACCCCTTCCCCTGATTAAATGAAATACGCACATTTCAAAATGCTTTTTTTGCTTGACATTGTTTTCAATTTGTAAACAAAAAATGCCAGACAGCATCTAATTGCTGTCAAGTGCAATTAGTGATGTTTGGGGAGTGTTTAAAATATGTTGATTTTTGCAGGAGTTTCTGCTGTATTTAATGCATGAATTATTGTTTACATATGGAATTATTTGCGGTTTATGTATGTACACACGTACATATATGTAAAAAAAAAATAAGTGGACACTTCCATTGTGCAGATTGGCTGGGTTTACAAAGATTTAAATTGACATCGTATATACTTTGGGAATTCGGAAACAGCCTTGCATATTTCCAACTGTAATTGTGTGTATGATGGCCTGTACCTGTACATTACACTGCAATATTTAACATTGTTCAACTGAAACTCATCCAATATGAAAACAATATTTACACACTAAATACAGCACAAATTTCTGTATTTTTAAATGCTCAAGACAGACGTCACTAACTAAACGAAGAAAAGGAAACAGATTATATACCTTGTAAAAGCAGTTTAAGCAGCAGATGTCCCATCATGTTCCTGGGTTTGCCCTTAAGTAAAAACAAACAACTTTTTGTTGTGCGGAAGAACATATTCTGTCCAATAGATTAACAACCGAAATCAGTGGAGTTTTGACCACCCAGAATAATCTGGGCTAAATGGAAATTATGAAACCTTAATTCTTGTTACATTTATTACAATATATATACAATATTTAGTATACTTTGATTTCCATTCTTACCTACTTAATGCAGTCTCATTAGCAAAGAAGTGGACTGTAAGAAAAAATGTGAGAGACTGAGAGAAATACAAAAGCGCTTCGTTTTCTGAGAATGATTCTGAGGAGGTGTGAACTCTGTTATTATGACATGCTGGTTTAGGAAGGAACATATAGAGGGCTATTTTTTACATTTTCTTCCAAATAGGCTGTCTCTTCAGTCGTATACACAGTCTTACAACGTGAACAAATTATGGGCAGTCTTAGCCAACAGAGACTACTGTAGTCTACACCCTACAATACATCTTGATACAGTTAATTTTTTCAAGCTCTAGTTACTTCAAGTTACCGAGGTAACACATTTGGCGTCTTGTTTTGAAGCAGTATTTTCTTGATAAACTTGACATAACCTTTAGATGCAAATAAAGAAAAAAGTGTCCTAAAAGTATCCTGAAATCACCAAAACCCCAAGTTTGAATGCCTGTCTGTGATGTTGCTTTATGCTCAGGTGTATTAGATTAAAAAAAAAAATGTTCTGGTTCAAGAGTAGCCTAGTTAGTATGGTAGGATCTGGACCATAGGATCTTTACCAACTGTAGGTGGAAAAAAAATGCAAAAAAGGGAATCCAGCAACATTTGTGGTAAGGGAAGCTTTAATAAATTATTAAATTGCATTGTGTCTGTTGTATACCCTGAATAAGGCTCTCAAGCCGAAACACGTTTTTAGAATTTATTAAAGATCCCCTTGCCACAAGTGTTGCTGGAGTTCACTGGTTCAAGAGTAGACCAGTTGTGCATGCACATTCCAGCTAACATTTCATGGTGGGGGCAATGTAAGCACAAAATGTTTTTTTTGAGGTATCTGGAACCTACATGGGTTTGTTCCATTTAGCCTCTATCTGAATTAGCCTCAGTATTGCATAGGACATGGTATTGCACCAACAGTCAAACCAAAAATTAAACAGACACCAGATATATATGAAGAGTCCAGATGCAAAAGCCTCTAAGTGCCATCTGAAAATTTCTTCTAGAATGGTCATTTTTATCAAGCTTGTATATTTAAGTTCAGTAATTTGACTCTAATCAAAATAAAGTAATTTGACATGATCTTGAAAAACATTTAACTAAATACAGAGTTTTAGACTTAATTAGATTTTAAATATAACATGGTCACACATATGGCTTTAGCTGCAGTGCATTTCTAGATTGCTACAGGGCCAACTTCAATTTATTTTCATGAGATGTTTCATAAAAATAAAAAAATGTTTTTTCATTATGACAATAATTAATTCTACATTTACAATAAACTACCAGGTGTCAGCTTTCAAATGAGATCATACTTGTGCTTTTAGTGCAAAGGGTTCATGAACTGTATGTGTTTCAGTTTGGGTATGTCATTTCTGGGGATTTTTCAAAAGTGGCGTTGCAGCTTAACAGGTTAAATGACAATTAATAGGTCATTTTAATAGGTAACTTAAATATACAAGCTTGATAAAAATGACCATTCTAGAAGAAATGTTCAGATGGCACTTAGAGGCTTTTGCATCTGAACTCTTCATATTTTTTTTATTTCTTACTAGTGGGTGCAAGACACTATAGTTAATTTATGTAAGTGATGATAGCAAAATAAAGTAAACTGTGACATATTATACCCAAAAAGTCTTCATACAGTGGACTACCAGTAAAATGTATAAAAATTTGGGACCAAAAATTATTCAGACACTTTGACCTGACCATGTTTGTTTTTTTTTGTTTTTTTTTTAATTGCTAAAGTGACCGTTTTATGCCACAAACTGAACAAAATTAACCATTGCTTGGTTTTCGGTTGACCTATATTGGTATCATCGAATTGTGTACTTAAATTTAACAGCTGACAGCTATTCAACCTAATTCATTTGTGAGACAGTCCAACAGAAGGATGGCCAAAACCAGTGTAATATCAACTATAATCAACTGTAATATTCTTGTCATATATTATTACCATTTCAGTTTCTTTAGGGAATAAATTGTGATAATGTGAGAAATGTTGACGGTGTCTAAGAAAATTTCGATTTGACTGTGCATTGGCCCCAACATGAAATGAGATATTGGCTTATTTGTGCGTTAGGGCCTATTTTTGTAAATCATTTTAATTGTGGTTTTAAATCATTTGAACCAGAAACATCCAGAATTTAAGATAGTATATGACATTCTTGATGCTGGCAATTATATTCTAAACCAGGAATACATACAGAAATACAGATGAAAATTGTAACAGTGAATGAATTGCAGTGCACATTATTAAACCTTTAATAAACTATATGGTACAAATTAAACATCAAGATGCTATTTACATTTGAGTATTTTTAGTCAACAAAAAACAGCTTGTTACTAAAACAGTGTCAATGGGGGTCAAGTTACATGGGGTCTGCAAATTATATCTCAAAAATTAAAATAAACACACAGTATTAACTTTCAGCTACAGTTCAACTAAATGTTTCGCTGTCTATCACACATTATATTAGTACTATACTAACAGTATATTAGTACTATATGACTTATTTATGTACATTAATAATGTTTTTTTATACATTTACAATGTACACTCTTTGAAAAAAGGTTCAATGGGGTTATGTAGAACAGAACTCATAATGCCAAAAAAGTTATAAGTAAGGAATAAAGTCTTAAATGATTGGATAATACTTTCATGTTTAATGGGTTATTTCAATGGTAATAAAGTATATTTACGAGTGCCTTAATTATAATTTTTTTTATTAATTAAAACTAAGTCCATAATTTATCCTATATTGGGAACCTCTAAAAGGTTCTATGAAGTGCCTGACAGAACCCTATATACTGTATAACTTTTTTCTTATTAGAGAGTAACACAGTGTCTACACCAGACGTAAGTGGCGCAATGATGCGACAAAAGACAATCGAACTCATTATAATTAGTTATGTTCTATTTATGACATACTCAAAGCACTTGCAATACTCCTCATAGGAAGGACAAATGTATTTGCAATGGTTGCTTTATCGTGTCCAGTGTTGACAGCTTCTAGCTGCTGTGGCGCGATGTGTCCGGTGTAGAAGCGGTGTAAGCATCATAAAGTATGTAAATACAGTAATATGGTCCTATATGCAAACATGTTTAGGCAATTAGGCCAGGCTTAAAATGCAACACTCAGTTTTTTTTTTATTAATATGTAACAGGATTGCCTGCTCTCGTGATCTCTGACAGAAGATGTTGTTGGGAAGCTACTGTGTCATTTGGCATGGCATTTTCATCAGATATTTCCATACACGTTGAGGTCTGCCGTGTTGGTGTAATCATCATCAAAATCATCACCCTTGAAATGAAAGATTTTAAAAACAGAGATAGAAGTCAGATTAGACAGGCAATAATAACACATATCAGATATCCACATGCTATGAATCAAAAGTTATGAGATAAAATATATTTCTATGATCTACAGGACAAGAAATCAAACACTTAGCAGTTAACATATGTTCACATAGCATTTTCATCAGATATTTCCATACACGTTGAGGTCTGCCGTGTTGGTGTAATCATCATCAAAATCATCACCCTTGAAATGAAAGATTTTAAAAACAGAGATAGAAGTCAGATTAGACAGGCAATAATAACACATATCAGATATCCACATGCTATGAATCAAAAGTTATGAGATAAAATATATATGTATGATCTACAGGACAAGAAATCAAACACTTAGCAGTTAACATATGTTCACATAATAATAAATTATATACTCACAGAGTAGCATTTGGCCTTACTGCGGTGAATCATGTGAAAAAAAAGAAAAGAATTAAAAATAAATAAATATAATTAATTATATTAATAATAATTAATAATAAATAAATAATAAATAGTAAAGTAATTAAAGCATTAATCAAACCAATTATTGACAATTGATTTAAGCAACTATGTTTATGTTATGTTATGAATCTATTCAGAAACTGATATTTAGTTCAAATGCTCTGTACCTCTTTGGTGATGGCATACGAGGTTTGTCGAAAGGCTTGTTTCCTGACACTGTACATACATTGTTTGCCCCACTGCAGTCTTTACTGTATAAATTAAATACAGATTAATCATTATTAAAGCTAAAAATATTATTCAGTCAAGAGCAGTGTGTGATTTTCCCTTTTTTTGTTTGTTGGACTGATGACAGACTTCAGCTTGTTTATTAGGCTGCTTTAAGACATGAAGCAAATCTGACATCCGATTTTCTCCCAACTCTTTACAGTCATTTAAAAAAAAATGGCATTTTGACATCATTTTGCGTGTTTTAGTCGGTTCAGGAGCAATAATACACAAAAGAGAATTAAAATCTGTACTGGTGCACTGAGAAGCATGTTGTTTACAGAGAGCTGCATCACAGACCAGTACTGAATTGAGTTATCTTTTGCATCTTATAATGCTTGAATGGTTTAAAAGCACTTGAATGAATGAGAGTGTGATCATATACTGTAACGCTAGCAAAAGCATGGCAAAAAAAAAAAGTAATAAAAAAAAAAAAAGGATGCTGCATTAATTGCATTGTAATCTGTAACGCTAGCAAAAGCATGCCAAAAAATAATAATAATAATAAAAAAATGGATGCTGCATTAATTGCATTAAATAGGCTATTTTGAATGCGTTAAACAGAAGAAAAATAATAATAGCAATAATTAACACATTAACTAATATATAATGTAGTATTAGATTATAAAATGTTGGAAACAGATCTGTGTCCTTTCATCAACAGGAAACATCTTTAAACTCATTGTACTTCCCCTCTCTACCCCAGTCAGATCCAAAAATAACACATAAGCACCATATACAATTTGACTCTTTGCGTGATCTCTAACTCTTTTTATAAGATACAAATAATTTAGTAAAAATTGTTTACGGTAAAAAGTGTATTAAATACTCAAAGAATATATATAACCTACCTGCTATGAGTTCAGTAAGGTCACACAGATGCTGAGTTTAATGTTTTTTTGTTGTTGTTATAAAACTGATCTGAGTTTTTTAGGAGCTTTCCCTTACTGTACACTGAAGGAGAAAACCATAATTGTACGTCACCATTATGGTGATCAGTGTTTGTTTTAGTTGGGCTCTTGACCCTTATATCATTAACATTAGATTTCGTTTGGCTGCTGTACCTGAGTTATAACAGCCAGATGAACAAATAGAAAAGGTGATCTGATGGTGTTGGTTGTGTTTTAACATAATCGTTATTTCACAATCATTTGACTTGATTTACTGACTCATTAGAGCCCGATTTCTGAGTTAGGTTTACTTTATTAATTATAGCAGCACTGTCCTTGTACAGCATAATATTTTTAGCCATTTCAATGAAATCCAAATGATCAAATCAATAAAAATAAAATAAATAAAAAAAAATCAAAATTTCTTTTTTTATGTAGGCACACACAGACATCAAGAATTAGTATGAATCTCAGCAATGGTGACAAACAGATCACCTCTGAACATAAGCTCATTATTTTTTCATGCAGCAATGCATGATGTGAGCCATGAATGAGTTTTGATTGGTGGCACCCAGAATGCACTGCAACATGCTTTATAATTGTCACCATTGTTGAGATTCACAGGCTGATTCTTGATGTGTGTGTCTAAAAACTAAACAAAACAAAACAATCGTTTTTTTGTATATGAGAAACTTTTAAGAAATTATATGGATTACATTGTAAAAGTTAGAAATATTAAGCTGTACAAGGACAGTGCTGCTATAATTAATAAAGTAAACCTAACTCAGAAATTGGGCTCTATATGTAGATATAGCGTATTCATTTTTACAGTGGGCCATTATTTACTACCAATAGCAAAAAATGTCCACTGCATACCATATACCATATATGCATACCATATAACATATATGTCAATATTCATAATGAATATTTGACAAATTATCTGACAGTGCTGATCTCTACTGAGAAACAGGGAGAAATTGTGAGAAATGTACAACATAAACAAACTTTGATGTTGGCTTGACAAAGCCGTATGAAAGTTTGAAAGTTTGATAGTGAAGTGGAAAGAGAAACATTGAAAGACATTGTTAGCATGAATTAACATGTTTTAACAAATTGTTAGCATGAATTAGCATGTTTTGCTGGCATTTTTAACAGGTTGCTAGCATGAATTAGAATATTTTTAGCATGAATTAGCATGTTGCTCCCATTAATTAACATGTTGGTAGTCTGAATTAGCATGTTGTTAACATGAATTGGCATTTTGCTTGCTTAACATGTTGCTAGCATGAAATAACATGTTGGTAGTGTGAATTAGCATGATGTTAGCATTAATTAACATGTTTTAACATATTGCTAGCATTATTTAACACTTTGCTAATATGAATTAGCAGATTTTAACACATTGATAATGTTTCAACGTGTTGTTAGCATGTATTAGCATGTTGATAACATTATATAGCATTTTGTTAACAGGAATTAGCATTTGTTGGCATAAATTAACATGTTGCTAGAATGAATTAGCATGTTGTTGGCGTGAACTAGCATATTGCTAGCAAAAATGTGCATGTTGCAAGCATGTTCTGAGCTAGTTGCTAGGCTTTGCTTTGCTAGTGATTGATACGTAGTAGATAAAGCTTAAATACTCCAGTTATTGTATTACATTTTTGACCCCCTCAATGAAGGTCTATGGGCTTTTTATGCTTTTTAATCATAATTTTTAGGAAAACCATAAGTCGGGTCAGTTTGAAAAGATATAGTAACCCAAGTCAGAAAAGTCTGAAGGTCTGACCTGAGTTTGGAGGCTGTAGAGTTAAAGCTCTAGGAGAAGATACAGCCAAAATGTCTATTTATTGTCGTAGTATAATTTATGGATTACAGATTGTATCCAACCCCACACCTCAAATTCCTGCTGAATAATCAGCTCTATTCATAAAAACAACTTTTTGCATTCAGTAGATGATTTCCACTAGAGGACATTAGAAGCTGTTGTGTACTTGCCTCTGCTCTCTGCCACCAAGATCACTGCTGCCTTCACCTGAACGAAACCTGGTGATCACACACACACACACGCACACGCACACGCACACGCACACGCACACGCACACAGTCAAGGATTTAATTGAGATCAAGTTCATTCATAACTGATGGAGGTTGATGAATTATTCAATGCAGATGTTAAAAATAAATTTGAAAATATACTAATTACCTGCGAGACATTCTTGATAGTCGATTCCATATTCTAAAAAAAACATTTAAAACTTAAGATTATCATCTTTAGTATAACAATCATGATGACTTTTTAATTTCAGTTACATTGTTTACTAATGGGTCATTATTGTTATATTTTAACATATTCTAATTAGTAACTGTATTATTAGAGTGGAAACAGATCTGTGTGCTTTTATCAGCAGGAAGCATCTTTAAACACAATGTACTTCCCCTCTCCAACCCAGTCAGATCAGACATTCAGTTTAACATCTCTTTATTTTTTCATAACAGAAAAAGAAAAAGAAAGCTAAAATATTAATACGGAGTAGTCCAGTATTTTGTAGAGGGGGGTGAAAATGTGAAAATTACCATTTTCACCTGAGATTTGGAGCCAAATTGAAGGGGGGTAGAAATGACTTTAGAAAGATTGCGCATTATTTTATTTTTACTGGGAGATTAGTAGTCTATTAGTAAAATCTGTTGACTTTAACAATCGTTGTGGCATTATATGCCAATGGCGACAGTTAAAAAATGTGAAAAGGCACTTCTTGTGTTTTTTTTCACAAAAGTCTGCATACCTGTTACTCAAGACGTATTAAATATACCTTAATACCTTTTTATATTTTTCTTTTGGTATCTTAATCCTTAATGCCCTATATAGTTCATTTCCAGAGATCTAGGGATTTCAATGTGGCTCCATGAGTAATTGTTACATTTCCAGGGGTCAAAAACCAAATATGGGTCACTTTGCAAGCAGCTGATAATTATTTATTCTAAAGAGAAATGACTGAAAATAACAAATAATGTTAAAACTAGAAATGTATCTTGTTTCCCTTAATACCATAAATCTTTTCCCTTGACTTACTTGTCTGTAAGTCAAGAAGTATTAAAGATATCTTAATAACATTTAAGATACTGGCTATTAATAAACTTCTCTTTTGGTATTTTAATCTTAAAGGGCCTATATAGTTCAGTCCCAGAGATATGGGGATCTCAGTGTGACGTTCACATTGTTGAATTTGACTTATTCTCAAAGGTTGAAAACCAAATGAGGGTCACTTTGCATGTAGCTAATAATTATTGTATTTTAAGATACAAAAAACATTGAAAGTATTGAATATACTAGTTACATGCATTTAATTTCTGAACGTTACGTTCACTTAAGACATTACCAGCTATGTTTACTCGCCAAGACTGGCGTTTTTACATAACTTTGTGTGAATTCATCAGTTCAAGCTTGAAAGAGAATTCAATGCAGTATTCAAGCGCTGACTGTCATGGCTTTCTGGGCACTCACTTTGGATGTTTCAACTGGGGAATTTCAGAGACGTTGGGAAAAAAGCATGGTAACACTTTATTTTGATGGTCCCTTTTGAACATTCTGTTGACTATAAGTAACTTTGCAACTACATGTCAACTAACTCTCATTAGAGTATTAGTGAACTGTCTGCTTAATATCTGATAACTCTTTATTGTGATAGTCCTCCAACAGACACTCTACTGACTATAAGTAACTTTGCAACTACATGTCAACTTATTCTAACCCTAACCCTACCAGTCTACTAATACTCTACTAATACTCTAATGAGAGTTAGTAGACTTGTAGGTGCAGTGTCACTTATAGTCAACAGAATGTGGGCTGCACAATATATCGAAAAATTATCGTTATCGCGATAATAGTATATGCAATAGCCGTATCGCAGAGAGGTGCGATAAATTGCATTTATCTTATGTGCCAAGCATTTGTGTGATGCATGCATGCATAGGTTGTTTACCCAAATTCGACCAATCAAATGTGGCCTCACTAAATCTTTATACCCGCCTCCCTAGTAGGTGCTATTATGCTATTGGCTAGATCGGGCCCAAAGGGGAACCTAGTGGCTCAGAGCAGAGAGTGGAATATAAAAACTAATGGCGGGAGTAGAGACAAGCGAGGAAAATGACAAAAGGCGAAAAACCTGTGCCTAAAGAGAACTGTACATCTGAAATATGGCAATATTTTGGCTTCAATAGAGAAGACGTGTCATAAATGCAGGTACTGTGTAAGGGGCCGTTCACATATCGCGTCTAAAAACGCATGAAAAGCGCGACCGCGCCGCTATCTCCTTCTTTCCACAAGCGCTTGCGTCTGTCGTTGCTATGCAACCATGACCTGCATGAGCTTGCGGAATTTTGAAAAGTTGAGATGTTCTTATCTCGTCGCGGCATAGGCGGGCCTGGAAAAATGTGCTTCCATGTTGAGTGCGCTTGCCGTGCACCTGCATTTGAAATAACGAATTTGCACGCGCAAAAAACGCGATAATGTGAACATAAAATAAATTTTTGCCATGTTGCGAGGAAACTAATCTCCACAGTCATCTGGAACAAAACCCCAGGGAGCTATATGAAGACTTCAAAAAGTGTAAGACCAAATCTACCAAAACTGCTAACGAAATGCCAAGTAACAATAACAGAGTCTCACAGGCAACCATTAATCAAAGTGTTGCATGTGTAATGTTAATTCTCCTGAAGATAAGAAGAATATCTATTAGCCAACCTGTTTATTTTAGTATGATCATTACATATATAAATGATTAAAAAAACTTAGCATTTTAAAAATCTCTCTAGGGAAATGTTATATCGCAAAATATCGTTATCGCAATACTCAACAATATCACATATATTGACACAATATTGGCCCGATACTGATAACGATGCATTCCTAGTTTCTTGGTATTTGTTATGAAAAAAAGTAGCCTAAATACTTCTTTTTTTTTTGTATAAATACAAATGCACAAACGCTATAGCTTAAAGGTGAACTATGCAGGTTTTTTACCTTAACTGAAACGCTTTGGAGTCATTGGAATGGTTATATTACTTTTTTGGGGTTGAATGGTGGTCGTCTCTCACCACCCTATCGCCTGTGAGCGGAAAAACCACCCTTGCAACTTTGAGCCGGCGGGCCGCCGGCCGCAGCGTCAGGAAGTATCGTGTGATATCAGGTCTCGCAATGTAACGAATTGCTTTACGGCAAAAAAATCGGCTAAAATTCTGTCATTATTGTGCTCCCTCACGCTGGTCGATCCCGAATGAAGAAGACATTTTAAAGAATGTCCCATCTGCTCTGATGTCGTTGATGTACTAGCCTCTGGTATCTGAGAGTCGTCAACGAGTTTTTCGACAGTGTTGTCACATATCTATTCCGAAGCTGTGGGGGGAGCTCTATAGAGAAACCTGCGAGCAAAAAGCGAGAATACAGCTAAGAAATTCCCGAAACTGCATAGCCCTGCTTTAATAAAAAAAAAATACTGTAATTATATTCCATGACTCCTTTAATACATGTCAATACTGTAATTATATTCCATGACTCCTTTAATACATGTCAACATTAGTAATATAATCAAATTCAGTATGAATATACCACATTTCTGCCATTATATCATGGTGCAGTTCAGGGGCGGACTAGCCTTCTGGGGGATCAGGAGCTGTAAACGGTAAGCTGTGCTGCCATTTGAGCCAAGCGGATAAATGGTCTGTGAGGCACGGTTCTAATGAGTAGCGCTGTTTCGTTCAGCTTTTTGTATATATATATACCATTATGACCACCTGCCTAATATGCTGTTGGTCCTACTTGTGCTGTCGACACAGCGCTGATCCGCTTTGTAGACACTTTTGACAGTGGACAGGGCACTTTGTTTGGTCTGTGGCATATATATATGCCACAAGTTAGATTTTTCAGCTTTTGAGAGTACACTACTATAGATAATTCAAAGTCCACAAACTTAAAGCCACAAATAAAATCAGACTGAGTCACTTTTAATGTTCTGAGGTAAAATTGCTGTTAAAACTCACCCATTGTCGTTTCTGGATTGGAGTTCTGCAATGCGCTTCCTGGGAAAGATTTTAGTGATTTAAAACAAAATGTCTGATGGCGTGTCCCGTATTGCGCTTAAACTGTCAAGTAAACACAAGGTTTTCAAAAACAAACAAAGTTCACATAAACGCATTCAGTTGTGTCTTTGAATGTGAACAGCAGGGAAAGAAATCACATGTGTATATTAGATCTGTGTATTAAAGTGACAGCAGCGTAATATACAGTATTAGAACTGAACTGAATGCTTTTTGCCACCTAATTGGACTTGAGCGGTTAAATACACATACTTATGAGTCAAAGTGACCATGTATTTGCAAGAGTAAACAGAGTCATTTATGTTTTAAGTGAACATAAACAGTTGAGGGGGAAAAAAAATCCAAAATTGGATCCATGCTGTCGGTCTTAAAGTGACAGCATCCAAAATGACCTCCTGTCATTATTATTAACAACAAAAAAAGAGGAAAATCTCTCACTGCTCTTGACGAATCACTTTTTTAACTTTAATAAGAATAAATGTATATTTAATTTACACAGTAAAGACTATGCATTGTTTTTTTATACATTTAATTTTTTAATACATTTTATTTAGGCCTAGTATTTCTTGTGCTTGAAGTTTTTTCTGGTATTTGAGTCTTTGTTTGATTGTAGTTTGTTTTCTTTGCTCTTTCTTTATCACTGTTTAATTGTCTTCAGTAAGCTTGAGAGTATTTTTTTAAGCTAGAAGCCAATTCGTTTTTTTCAATTGTATTAAAAATGGTCATAAGAATAATGAAATTTCAATGGCATCAACATTTTTTACCTTATTTCCCTTATTAAAACCAAAAATAACTATATTGTAAAATATATCGTTATCGTGAAATTAAATTACTCATATCATGATATAAGATTTTGGTCATATCGCCCACCCCTAATCGTATTTACGAGTTGAACGCACATGAATGCCACCACAATGTCGTTAATATAAGTGGGAAGCTTGGGATTTTCTTTAAGTACTGATGTTTACGAGTTGGGGGCGAGTCAGTGAGAAACATGGCGATAAAGCATATTTAGCAGTGATAGTGTCAGGCTTTTCTATTTACTATGAAGTAAGCTGATTGCCTGCTCAAAATATGATAGCATTGTAATATAACAACATGATATGTAACAATAAAGTTTACAATGGCTTCATAAATTAAGTTAATTAAGAGAAGGTACACCGCCATTTTGCTCTGACAAGAGTGATTTTAACATACCAGACGCCGTAAACATGACTTCCCAAATTCCCAGGAGGACTTGAAAGCACCAATAGGGCATATTCCGTTGCCAATCGTTGGGGGGGCCTGTTCCAATGTGACGTCACATTGGAGCACATTCCTGAACGTCTTATTTTGAGACACGGTTTTAGATTTATGGGGAAAATAACAAATGGAGTGAATTTTTCACAACAGTGGTTGTGTACACACACTGCAGACACATAAATTAAAAAACTTTAATGTTAGATGAATTAATTAAAGAAAATTTTGCAATAATTTGTTATTTTTTTCATAAATTGACAGCACTAATTATTATATATTTTAAACAGATCTGTATTCTTTTCTCTCATGTGTTGATACAGTGTTATTGAAAAAAGAAGATATATATACATCTTTTAAGGGTACACTACTTTATAGATGATGACAAAGTTCACAGAAATGGATTCAAAGCCACAAAACATATAAAAAAAGAATTAAAAAGAAAGACTGAGGCACAATAATGTTCTCATGTAGATTCAAAACTGCTGAACTAAATGATAACTTATGATTTACTCACGTATTGTCGTTTCTGGATTGGAGATCTGCAATGCGCTTCCTGGGAAAGATTTTAGTGATTTAAAACAAAATACTGAAAGATACCAGAATGTCACAATGTATTCTCAAATGCTCACGTGCAGTATTAAAAAAATAAAATAAAATAAAAAATTCTACATCAAATTGGTTATTTTCATTTACAGTGTAAACCGTTTTCAGGGATGTGTTCTATAATATTACTCATTGATATTTATTTTGTAGTCAGATCCCGACTTACTTATATTTTATGACAACGATTAAACACAGTAATCCAACCAAAAGAGCAGCTCCAAGACCAGAGATGGTTGGTATGATAAAGTGGCTAAGATTTGCTTGTTCTACTAAAAAAAAACACATTTACTTACTTCAAATTATCACAATATATACACACAGGGCTTGACATTAACACCCGCCAACCCGCCAAATGCGGGTGGATTTTGCTCGTGGCGGGTAACATAGTAACTCCAACTAGCCACTTTGGCGGGTTGAATAATTGTAGTCTTTTCAAAAGGCATCTGAAATAGTGACACTACGACACTACAACTCCCATGAGTAGGCTATTAGGGCTGTCAACGAATATTCTAAATTCGAATATATATTCGAATAGTTT
>FLSR01004871.1:21012592-21055567 GCA_900092035.1 Leuciscus waleckii
TATATATTTCTCTCCTTTGTATATAGATATATAATTTATTTCTCTCCTTTGTAGTTAATTGCACATCTCATCTTCTCAGCCTTTCAGAGATGTTTGTCTGATGCCTTGATGTCTCATTTGTTGTTAAAAGTTGTGGAATTAAAAAAAAATGCATTTGTTTATTTAGAAATGGAATATTAAGATGCATGTCAGCGTTATCATTTTGTCATTATTATTAGACAGAGTATAGTTTTAAAGCCTTACTGGTTGCCTGATTTTCATTTAATCTGCTACAGTGATGCTTCGTTGCATACCCTTTATGATCTCATTTTGTTTTATAGTACATGAATTGTTCCTCTCCAGTAATATTTTCATTTATTGTGACTATCAAGAAATAAAACTAATACACAACCCTGTGCAACATTTTTACTCCAAGCAAAATAGATTAGGCATGCCAGAAGTCACTTTCAAACTATTAAAGCTGAACTTGCTAGATTTCAATTGTCGTTATGCGAATCCAAAGACTTTTTTTTATATGCACTCAGAAACATATATATATATATAAAAATACAGGCTAAAACGAGACTCTGTCTCACAAACAAAAACCTATTGTGCTGCTCTGCAGAGTCCCATTGCACACTGAGTGAGGAGTATAATCTAAGTGCAGTCCTGAGAAAAGAGAAATTGATCACTCTTTTGTGTCTCTGCTTTCTCTTCCTGTATGGAGTCTTACACTTTTCCCCAACATTTTTCTGTCACTTCCTCAATTGCAAAATAACAGCACATTCTTAACCATGGGTTCATGAAGGTCTGAAAGTTCATAATCTTGTCTTTCATGGACAACAAAGAGAAGCACTAAAGCTTTAATGTTAATGATTTTCTTCTTCTTCTTCTTCATTTTATAACAATCACAGGAAATGCTAAACACACAGTAAATCCTAGCAAAATTATATACAAATATTGATTTGTGCACTATAGTTCATGTCCTGAGATTATACGGAGGGACATGTATGTAGACATATAAAAAGAAAACAAAAAATTGAATACACTCACAGTGGAGAATCTTAGGCCAAAGCAAGTCATGCAATATCTGCAAGGCCAATATCTCCCAATACCATTGGAATCACTTTTCAGACGATAAATGATCAAACAAGTGACAACCAATCAAATCCATCCTGATTTAAAGAGCTCATGCATTTAAAGTGGCAAACGACAATACTGCAGTGTGAACTTAGTTATCATTACAGTTATATTTATAGTTATGGTTCTGTGAACGGTCCTTAAAGCATACAACCCTTTGAAATTGCTGAAATAAATGTTAAAACTTAAAGCATAACTTAAGTTAAAACTTAATTGCTGAACATTATTTTTCTTTCTTGTATGCTTCTGTCAAAGTGCATTTTAAAACAGCTCTCAGCCGCATGCCTAATGATGGCCTGATGAAGTAATTCATCCTAGGCATCTGTAACTGAGAGAGGATACACTTTTGAAATATTGCGCTGGATTTAGCAGACACCAAATATTATATAACCTACCATTCTTGTTGCTGACCAGCTCTGAATTCAATATTGTTGTTTAATTGTAAGCATGCCAACAAATTATAATACGCAACTTTTTGGCACCTTCATGACACTTTTCCATCATAGATCTGTCTGTCGGAGAGCCATTGTCAATCTCTCAGGGTTTCTAGATGTACTGTCTAAATGAAGACAACAAAATAATAATAATAGATTGGTGTCATAGCCTCAGACAATATTTATTTGGAATGCAAATGTAGAGCTGATTTAATGCAATAAAAAACTTTGAGAAAGTGCTTTCTCCATGGGCCATTATGTGATATTTGTGATCCAACAGTGTGATCACAAATTGTATGATCAACAGTATTAAATGTGTTGTTGACTTTGAAAAACTATCCATTTCAATACTGGTGAGGCTGTTTTCCCCATTAAATGACCACAGCTGGTTATTTAGTATCTTTCCTAGTACATGTAAATAGTGAACATTCTTTGAATTGTCTCCCTATCAATTGAATAAATTGGGTGATTTTCAACCTGTTTATATATATCGTTCAAGGGTAACTCGTTTTTAATACATATTTTATAGCCTCGGGTAAAAATCAGTTTCTTTGATCCCCTGCAAGCCTTTGCATAAAGGATCATAAGGAATTGTGCCATTGTGGTGATGGGAACGATGCTTTTATCAAATACATCAAAGTTCAGCTAGTGCCTATTAATCATATATATTTGTTTCACTGGACACACAAAATAAGGGTAGGCTATATCTAAAAGGACAGTTTTCTTATAATGAAGTCTTTTTGGTCATGTTCATGCATGGATATGTTGACATCTTGTTAGTAGATATAGATTCAGGCAAGGTGCTGAGCTATATAACAGAGGTGATGAAAAGCAGAATCTTTCTTTAAAGGATAGTTCACCCTAAAATGAAAATTAAGTTATCATTTACTCACCCTGATGTTGTTCTTTGTGGTAAGTCATTCTTTTTTTTTCGGACCACAAGAATAGTATAAAAATAAAATAAATAAAAGTCCTGCTCATCCATATAATACAGTGAATAGCTCCCAGCATCAAGCTTTTTAAAAAGACACAAAAGTATCACAGAACAAACCCATGCAACATATATTCCAAGTGTCCTGGGGTATACGATCAGGTTTGGTGACTTTTTTTTTCAAATTTATTATTATTTAAAGTTAGACTCTATTAGCGCCGCAGTTCACTCTGACCTGCCCAGAAAAAGCACACAAATTGTGAGAAATCAGCATTAATAAAAACGCGACATTAATAAAAATAGTTTGATTCTGCCCTCCATTTCTTTCTTAAAGGTGCATTGCGCAAGTCTCTGAGTTTTTGCAGAACTATGCCCCCTCTGGCGGCAAGCGAAACTGCAACCAGAGGTTGTCTTTTGCACTAGACAAAAGTTTTCTTTTTTTTATCTTACGTGGAGTTTGCGTTGGTGTTTGAAATTAACTACAAGCCGGTCTCTTAGAATCCATCTTCTACGGAGAATGGCGGCGAATACACAAACCTGCCAGACAGCCAGGTGAGCGTGCCGTGAACGCGCATGACGTCACGCCCAGTCTCAAATTCCGACCCGAATCCCTCTTATTTATTTTACTGTACAGGATTATAGAGACAATCGCAGTGATCAGAGAAGGGCTCATTCAGCCCATCAGGCAATTGTTTAAAGGACAATTCCGGTATTTAACACTTTGAGTCTATTTTGTAGCTTGTTTTGGATGAACAAGAGTGGTGGACAAAGAAATTTTGACAATGGTTCCTGTCTCGACTTTTTTACTATTTTAGAATTGCCCATGACAGCTTTAGAATGGGAGTCTATGGCCATGCACAAACATGTCCTTAAAACAACCCTTAACGTTCGTTTTCAAAACTGTTCAACTCACCGAGTGGTTAGTGGTGTTTGTCCATGTTTGTGCATGGCCATAGACCATAGGCATATGGCCATGGCCATAAATACCGGAATTGTCCTTTAAGCATGTATGGGTCAGAAAACGGGTATTTTTAACATGAAAAGTTGTGCAAAGCACCTTTAATGACATAGATGGCAGCAGGAATATTAGGCTGCTGTCACTTTAAGGCCACATGCACAGATCCAATATACTGTTACACATGCAACTTATTTCCCAACTTTTTATGTTCACTTAAGAGATAATCGATGGTGTTTAAGTGAATACTCACCAAGCGGGGCATTTTTATATATTTCTGTGTGTATTTAAGAATTTAGGTGCAAACTCGCAGCTCAAAGTTCACTTTTATTGTTGTGTTGCACTCTCTGAGTCTCGGAGCGTGCGCACAGACAACCACTTGGGGAACAGCTTGACCTTCGAGGTTTAATACAGTTTTAATAACTCTTTTTATTATCGAGCACGTCCTGCAGTTTAGCAACAGTACTTTATTTTACGACAATCACTGATCTAGCTGACCTGGACGTTAAGTTTTGGCTTTAAAATATTATTAGTATTTAATAAGTAATCCTTGAATCCTTCATTCAACCAACTCATTCAAATGCTAATTTATTTAACTTAACAAACAAAATTTTTTTATGAATGTATAGCCTAATTTAATCATTTACTCATCTGATTTGTTCAAATACACTGATTCTTTGAAGAATAAAACACTGTGTTGCTCGGAGATGCAGCGTTTCTGCTGTTTGTTCTGTTTTCTTTGATGGAGCAAAAACAGAATGTGTCTATGAAAGTTACTTGTTATTGTAACTCTTGTTGAACTGTTGTATTGTCACATTTGCGAACGTGCTGATGTTCAGAAAAATAGCACTGTTGCTTGTGTGATAACTCATATATCATAGACTTGTGTTATAAATATAAAAAACAGGAACTCATTAAATAGATTTTTTTTACTCATTTTGATGACATTTCTGACCAGTGAGATGGGAGAGAACGCTCAAAACGCTTCAGATCACATTACTTAGTGGAAAAATAACATATTTATAATTATCTGTAAATAAATGAGGTGTGAAACATATCAGTCCCAAAAGAGAACCGTCTAGATGCGGCTCTCTGTGCACGCTTTGGGTGTATGCACAGAGAAAAACGTACTAGTTGTCTATCGCGTTTTATCGTGCTTGAACAGTTTAGTTTGAATGCTTAAACTGCATGGAAAGAATTAAATCAGGCTTTCTAGATTCTAAATAAGCAGATTTTTTATGCAAAGTGGCTAAAAAGCATGATCTCTGCTTGCTGCGATAGTCAGTGTTACCGGTGTTACACGGTGTTCAGCCGATTACATCACAGTGTCGCCCATCGCAACACTGCATCCTATTGGCAATATTTTGGATTTAAACCCGATGCTAATAGGGGACCTGCAAACATTAATGAGGAGTTTTGTAAACTTTTCCTGATGAAGGTGGCAGCATCCGGAGGTAACACTTACACCCCTTCAAGCGCACCACAAAAATAAGGCTGGCGTGCTTATTCGTTTTGTTAATTAAGCCATCTTATTCGCTTTGTTAAGAAAATATGTCTGTTTTAAGTTTGTCATTGTACTGTTTTGTTGTTGTGTTTTTCATAAGAATAATAATGAGCTCACCATTCAAGCAATTGCCGCTCCCGAATTGCAGCTAATTCGAAATTGAAGGTAAAATGTGTACAGCCGCACAGGCATTCATAAGCGATTTAAAAGTGAGGTGGAAAAGAGGGGAAAACTCCAACGTATTGAAACCGGTTAATCGGCATGGGGCCAGGGTGGGCCGAGTTTCTGATTGGGTGAGCGCCCCTGTGTTTTTCTCCAGACCAGTATTAAATAGTCACATTCTCATCTGTATAGAACTTAAGTGTAACATTTCATTAAAACTGTAAGAATAAAATGTATCAGGTACAGCTTACCTTCGGTCTGTAAGTTAAAATGTCGGGTTGTTGGATGAATTAACCCACACGCTTCATTACACCGTCTATTTTAGATGAATTGCCGCGCTTGTGACAGGAGCATGTTTAACTGAAAGAACGAGCAGAGAGAGAGACCCGGTCGCGCGCGCGCTCACTCTCTCTCTTCAGAGCCAGGCGAAAGTGTAAACAAGACTTCACCGTCTCCAAACTAGACGCTGTCTTGCTCTCTCTCCCTCGGACATATTAATCAAAATAAATCGACACGGTGGTAAAAGGTCGGAAGACCAAAGTTTCATGTGTAAATACAGTACACACCATTGCGATACATCCATATGAAGACGTTGTTCTGCAGGTTCGTCGTCTTCATTTTCATCTCGCTCCGTCTCTGGCTCGAACATGTAAGGCTGGCTGGACAAGTCTTCCGTTGTTGACATTTTGTTAATAACGTGTGTGTAAAAGTTTCTGTGCGCT
Source organism: Leuciscus waleckii (assembly GCA_900092035.1). Lineage (NCBI taxonomy): Eukaryota > Metazoa > Chordata > Actinopteri > Cypriniformes > Leuciscidae > Leuciscus > Leuciscus waleckii. The sequence goes on from FLSR01004871.1 coordinate 21,018,420, forward strand.
AGATAATCCTATCTCTGCTACTAGACTACAAAAATGGCCGAACGGGGTGGAGTTGAACCGAGTGTCACCTCTGCAACCTGGAGAGGGGGCGGGGTATGAAGTGTCTCAATATTATTTAAAGAGACCGCACCAAAACGAGTTGCTCTCAGACGCACATCAGAAAAGGGGTAGAAAAGGGGCCTGTGGAGTAATAATAATGAGGAATTCAGACCCAAGCATTGCAGTTCCGCTTTATATAGACCACAAATGTATGATTTATATGTAAAAAGGAACGATTTAAAAGCATGATATGTCTCCTTTAAAGTAATCATTTGTGTAGTGCTATATAAATAAGTCTAAACATGACGTGACTTGACTAGCGCGCTGAATTGCAGAGCTGTGCATTGCTAATACAATATCCACTATGCTAATATCCACATTGCTAAAACACTTTTTGGTTAAATGAATAAAATGCTTAGAAAAATAAAACACTTGGAAGCAAAAAAACAACAACCCCAAAACAAATAAAGCTAAATAAATATATAAGGTCATGAGTGACTGGTCCACCTGCACAGAAAAACAGTCATGTGTGAGTGGGTTTTGATTCTCACAGTGGCTCTCAGAAGCTCAGAACTGTTGACCCAACAACATCGAGACACCCTATGACAAGACATGGCCCCAGCAGCTCTTTAAGAGAACATCCGCTGGAGTTTGTGTCTGCTCTCTAATTATCCTGGCAGCTGTGCACCAAAAAACAAAAAAAAAAGATCTCCATGAATTAATCCTTTATCACCTGGCCTGCCTATATTCCCCCTCATATGTGATCTCACTTAAGGGTCTTTGACGAGCCACACATTTCTCGGTGTACACTGCAGATCCAAACAAGAGAAAACCCCCCAGATGAAATGCTGCTTTGTGTTTGTTTTTGCCTGGTCCTGGAGGATCACATTGCTTCTGAAGACTCTGTCGCTCTCGGCAACAACATCTGCCTTGTGAGTGTGGGGCAAGTCCCTTCAGAGCAGAACTGCCATTTAACAAGACATGCGGGATTTGAGTCAATGAGTGCTCAATGTGGTGAACTTCATCACAGCAATGAATCTCTCCAAAGAGCTTATGGTGATGGCCTTTTTCTCTGCTTGCTGGCTTGATCTCCTAATGGTGGGCTTGCTAACAACAGAACCACTGCGCTTTTGGTTGTGTTTTTATTTCATACTGTTCCAACTGTTCTGGCTCTTTTAGCTCAAACTTTTAGTAAACAAAAACTTCAACTTATACCTTTTAGGAATACAAAACGCACCTTGTCTATTACGATATTATCCGATTTTTCTTATTCTACTTCCAAGCAGATGGATTTTGTTATTTACAAAGTACTGAAGTGTCTAAAGTATTTCATAAGAGTTTTATTTCATGTGATGATGTCAATAGTTTGAAACAACAAGTACTTGGCTCTCCACGACATGTATATGTGACAGGTTGAGAATCTGTAATGTTCGTTTTGGCTCATTGGAAGTTGGCAACTTTTAATGGTTGCGTATATTTCAAATGGCAAGACACGGCCACTGGCGTTGAACCAGAGGTGCGTCAGGTTCTAGTGGCGTGATAAAAAAAATCTGTTCTCAGGATGTATCGGTGTTGGTTGGAGACCAGCGTTTGCAGTCCTTGACATTGCTGTATCTGGGGTGGAGGATGCTACTGCGGTAATATGTGGGGCTCGTGACAATCTGATGTCTCGAGTGCCTTTTGGTCTCGCTCCCTGTTTGTGCCATCGATTTGTAAGTCGATCGGCTTGTTTTTCTACCTGTCGAGGAGCACTAGTTTCATGGGACTCACCGGCTATATGCTGAGGGTGTCCATGACGAAGCTCTGTTGTGTGTTCTGTCTGGTTTGGTGGTCCCGTAAATAATTTTGTTTCAAGAACTGCAATCCTTTGTAAAAGTCTGTGGCAGTTAGTGCAGCAAGTAGATTCCAGAAGAGGCATTTTCTCTCTTATCCTTGTAGGCAGTTGTGTTTTCCTTTCCCCGGAATGTAAGCTGGTCGGGTAGAAGAATTCTTCGTTTTTTGTGGTAATCCAAACTTTGTCGTTTGAGCACTGTGCTTATTTGCTGAAGTTAAAATAGGTGATAAAAGGAGCTAAAATATAAAAATATAGAAGATAAAATATAAAAGCGATAGAGCAAAGCGCAGAGCAGTAAGCAAGAGCGTCCGAACGGTAGCTGAGCAGGAAGCTGAGCAGTGAGCTGAGCTGACAGGTGAATCTGTCATGTTCGTTTTGGCTCATTGGAAGTAGGTAACTTTTAATGGTTGCGTATAATTCAAATGCAAGACACGCCCACTGGCGTTGAACCTCAACTTGATATTGAGTACACCTGTGTGGCGCAATCATGGAGGTGCGTCAGGTTCTAGTGGCGTGATTAAAAGCCTGTTTAAGTGGGGCATTGTCATTCTTCTCTGTGCTGTGTGTAGTAATAGGCTGCCCATTTTGATTTGCGTTGCCCTCTCTGGTGAGTTGTTTGCCTTATTGCCCTTTCTCAGTCGCAGATTACGGTCTAAATATATGTTTGTCATCAGGAATGTGTGTGCATGAAGTGGCGAGGTCAGGTAGCATAAAGTTCACTATAGCTTAATTTCCCCTACGAGGTAAGAAACGTTATGGTGGGTTTCCTCTTTTGGGAGGGGTGAAATCAATTGAAATGAATGTATTCGTGTTTTTATTGTAGGTGTGGCCCTAGCGCTAGCTGCTGTTTTTTCATATCTATTTGTGTCACTGTTTCATTGTCCTGTTCGCACGACTGACTGCAGCGGACGTTGCGGTTTCGAACCGCTGTATCCACCGAGCTCTTTAACAAGCCCTGCTCGGTATGAAATGTGTTGAAGTATTGGACATGCGTGTTCTATGGGCTATTATATCAAACTAACACACTGGTAGCTGGGTCCATTTAAAGCAGCTTGAACGATCTTAAATATTAGTATTAGTTGTGATGTTAAATATTATGTCATTTTGACTGTTTGTGTAATCTTTTTCCCTTTTGTTTTTCTTTCTTTTTTTGTTTTTCTTTTTTTGTTATTACAAATTTATTTGCCAGTGTATATCCACATATGATTACTTGAACTGTGATATTGAAGCTTAACAGAAGGGGGAGTGTATTTGTTTTCTTTTGGTATTGTTTTTTTAATTTTGTTTATCACTTGTTTTAAGAAACTTTGTTCACTGATTTGCTGTGTGGTTTGTCCCTTTCTGTTAAAGTGGGTTTATAATGGTCTCTTATTAACTGTGGGTATTTAATTGGTAATTTGTGTACGAGATCTATTTTTAGGATGTTTTGAATGAATGATTCTCCCTTGCAAAATACATTTTTTATACTTTTGGAAAGTCACGTCTCTGTCTTTGATGCAATCCGAACCAGCAGGGTCCTTACTTTTGTTGTAATTCTTTTTGGTTTAACACTCTTTTTGAGGTATTTTTATTACTTTTACTTTCCTAGGTGGAGAAGTTACCTAGGTGGCGTAGTCGTTTTAAAAAAAATATTTAATAAAAATAATAATTCATTACATTTATATAGCGCTTTTCTCGGCACTCAAAGCGCTTTACATGAAATGGGGGAATCTCCTCAACCACCACCAATGTGCAGCATCCACTTGGATGATGCGACAGCAGCCATATTGCGCCAGAACGCCCACCACACACCAGCTTACTGGTGCAGAGGAGACAGTGATGAAGCCAATCAGTATATGGGGATGATTAGGAGGCCATTATGGACAGAGGCCACTGGGCAAATTTGGCCAGGATGCCGGGGTTACACCCCTACTCTTTCGAAAGACATCCTGTGATTTTTAATGACCACAGAGAGTCAGGACCTCGGTTTTACGTCTCATCCGAAGGACGGTGCTCTTTGACAGTATAGTGTCCCCAGTATAGTGGTGCAGCTGCAGTTTTCGGACAGGTAATACAGCGTGGCTAACTTTCTCACTGTTTAGAGGCCTCATTAGTGTTGCAGTGGGCGTTACAGGGTGCAATGTCTTTTGCAGTGTTTCTCCTGCTACAAACCCGATCTTTCTATAATGGAATCGGGTTGCGTTGTGCTGCTGGTAGGTTGAATTTGTTTTCCTCTTTAAATATTTGCGTGACTGAGTGTAAAGTAATGGGCTGTTTTGTTGTGGCTTTGTGAAGCTGTACTAACGATACGATTGGTATATAGATGTGCGGCTCCCTGACGGGTATGTATGCCAGTCAGCATTGCGTGTATGTTTAATCATGCACTGTTATTGAATGTGATTTGTTTATGTACGTCAGGACTGTGAAGCGCTTGCTGGTGCCGGTATCTGCACAAGCCTCTCCTTTTTCCGCACATTGCGGTTTTGTCTTACGGATTGTTGTTTGTCTCAACTGATTTCTGTTCAACGACAGACTGTTAACGGGGAAAGCTATATGAGCTCCCTCTGGGTTCTGAACGCCTTGATGCACTTTACAGCGCAGGACTTGTCGTGCACTTGGGCGTTTGACCAGGCTGTATCTCAGTGAATGTGACACAGATGATAAATTTGCCTTTCTGTGGCCCATCTGTGTTTATTAATGTGTGTGAGGTTTTTGTTGTTTGATTGTGATTAAGTGACGTTTGACTAGTTTATATTTCTTTGGTTTAAGTGTTTATAAAGAACATTTTCCTTTGTGTTTGTTTTTCATTGATTTATAGTTCCTTGGTTGATTTTCTGTCTTTATTAACTGAATAAGTGATGTTTGATTAGTTTATATTTCTTTGATTTAGGTGTTTATAAAGAAGATTTTTTTCTTTTTTGTGTTTGTTTTCATTGATTTAGGGTTTCTTGTTTGATTCTTTGTCTTTATGAACTGAATTTTCTTTTTTTAGTGCTGAGTGCCGGAAGTGGTGGTGTCGGTGTCCTCGGTGGTGGGGTCTCCCCCCTAGTGCTGTGTTTTCCCTCTTTTGGTGTATTTTGAGTTTGGTTATTTTGGTGTGTATGTATACGTGTGATTAGGGAATCTTTAACCCCTGAGAACCCACACCTTTGACCCGGTTTCCTCCACTGGTAAGGCCTCAGCACTCCCTATTTTCTTTATTATCCTTTATTTAGTGTGAATGGTACTTTATTTCTGATGTTTATTTTAACGATATAAATACAATTATTGTTGTTTTACTGGAACTACGTCTCTGGCTTCATGCTTAATCGAACCTGTGTGCTTTTGTAAATTTCGAGGTTTAATTACCAAACTAGTCTAATTCTATTTCCTGGGGTGAAACTCCCTGGGTGGCGTAGTCAGTGTTTTTTTATTAAAGTCTAAAACGTTGAACAGGTTAAAAAGGCGTTCCACGCCCACAAGGGTGAGAGGGAAGAAGGAAAAAGGCCCACGCGCCACAATCTGGCGTAGTGGCAGGGTTTTGTGCATTTTTGAAAGCCATAGACGTTTGTTCCTGTTCTCTTTTATTGTATTTGTATGGTGTAATTATTGTACTGTGGGTTATTGTGTTTAACCTTGTTCTTTTGTTGTTTGTTTTTGCTTTAGATTTAGATTTGTTACTTCCCTTTTCGGCTCCATTGTATCAGTAGGGCTTAGTTATGTGTGAGGAGTTACAGGAGTTGAGGGAGTTAGTTGCACAGTTGAGAGCGGATAATGAGAGGATGCGCCAGGAGCAGAATGTCAATGCTCCTAGTCCCAGCTCTGCGGCTCCTACTACTGCCATGGTTAATGCCCCTGTAACTGAGCGACTGATTGTTGTACCCCGAGATAGAAAATGTCCCACGTTCCGGGGTAGATCAGGTATAGGGCTCACAGAGTGGCTTGATGAGGTGGAGGCCTGTATGAGGGCACGCCACCTGTCTGTCTCCGATCAGGCCTTTTTCTTGTTTGACCATTTGGAGGGGGAAGCCCGCGAGGACATAAAGCATCGGCCCAGTGCAGAGCGAGGTGACCCAACCAAAATTAAAGTGGCATTACAGGAGTTGTATGGCTGTTATGAGTCCTACGTAGCCCTTCAGGAAGCTTTCTTTTCTAGACGGCAGCAGGAAGGAGAGACACTGCAGGAGTTTTCACTCGCCCTGATGAGTCTTATGGCATCCGTAAAACAGAGTGCCCCCAATGGCATGCCAAATTCCAAAGTATTGTTGCGCGACCAGTTTGTGGAGCACGTGCTTGAAGGTGCTCTTCGCCGCGAGTTAAAACAGTTGGTGCGTCGGAAACCTACCCAACGCTGCTCGAGGTTATGGGCGAGGCCATCCGGTGGGAGCGCGAGGGGTTGCCTGAGGGTGCTAGGGGCCGAAGCCATTCTGTCCCCTCTGCCTTGGGCATGCAGTTTGGAATCCAGGGTGGTCCTCAGGGTTTGAGTACTTCCACCCAAGCGTCTGATCTGAGTGAGATGAGAGAGATGGTAAAGCTGCAGCAAGAGCAGCTAAACAGCTTACTCAAAGCATTTCCCTCCTACGAAATTCCCAGCCGCGCAACCGGCCATCTTATAAGGGCCCTGTTATATGTCGGCGCTGTCAGCAACCGGGTCACTTTGCTAGGGACTGTGAGGGGAAACGTACCCCACCTCACACTCAGCCTGTCCTGCCTGCCTCCCAACAGTCTAGTAGGCAAGTGCACCATCTTCCGTTTTCGGAAAACTAGCGCCCGCCGAATTGCAGGGGGGGCAGCCAGCCATTGGCTCGGAGGTTATCCCAAGTGTTTTTAAGTTGATTTCCTCTTGGCCACATTTGGATGTGACTATGGGAGGGGTTGAGGTCCCTTGCTTGGTGGAGACTGGATCCATGGTGTCTACAGTTACAGAGAGCTTTTTCCTCCAGTATTTTGAGCCGTGGGTTAGAGAGAAGCTCCAATCTTGCCACTGGCTGGAGCTCCGAGCAGCCAATGGGCTGGCCATCCCTTATATCGGCTACCTGGAGTTGGATGTTAAACTCTGTAGTAAGTCAATGGCAAGGTGCGGTGTCCTGGTGGTTAAAGACCCCCCCGGTGATATGTCACTTCACGTCCCCGGTGTGTTGGGAATGAATATCATCCGCAGTTGCTACAGAGAGCTTTTCGGCCAGCATGGTTTGGCTTTGTTCAATCTGCCCTCAGTATCTAGGGCTCCAGAGCCTGTTGTGAAGGCATTGCAGCGGTGTCACCAGGCTAGCGAGCAGGCTCCCCAGGACGCTTCAGGTAAGGTGAAGGTTCGGGGTAGGAAGTCCTGCCGTATCCCTGGTGTCATGATGAAGACCATCGCTGCAACTGTTCAGAGCAGTATTCTGGTTGTACTGTACTGTTCGAGCCTTTGGACTCTGGTTTGCCTGCTGGACTGCTGGCTTCTCCGGCCCTGGTTCAAGTGGTCGGGGGCACTGCTTATATACCCATTGTGAATATTGGGGCCATCGATGTGATACTGTACCCGCACACTGTTGTGGGTACCTTGGATCAGGTCTGTGTTGTCAGCTTGCCTGAGGGGTCACCGAAGTGCCATCTGTGGTTGCCACGGTGAGGTCCCAAGCTGTTCCTCCTGGGGTGCAAGACCAGATTGAGGCCATGGACTTGTCCTCACTGCCTGTTGAAGAGCAGAGCCGGGTTCGGTCCATCTTGCAGGACTATACCCCTGTCTTTGCCACCCATGATGGTGATCTGGGTTGTACAAACCTGATTGCTCACGACATCCCTCTTTTGGATGATGTCCCTGTCCGGCAACGCCATAGGCGCATCCCTCCTTCTGAGTACGAGCTGGTCAAGGATCACATCAACCAACTTTTGGAGGCACAAGTAATAAGGGAGAGCAGCAGTCCCTATGCCAGTCCCATTGTGTTGGTAAAGAAGAAGGATGGAAGCCTGCGTATGTGTGTCGATTACAGGCACTCATTTGGCCTTTTCGAGTGGAATCGTAAGTACCACCACCTCTTTCTTTTTCAGTAAGTTTATAGTGATTTATTTCTGATACTGCAGTTTTAGCCATATCAAATTGTCTTTAAGTATGTCTACTAATAACCAATTCAGGCCCTGTGATGTTCGCTCTGTAGCCCTGAGCGCAGTAAAGGGGATATTGGGATACCAATTTACCATAGCGTGATAAAGCTTAAGTTATTATCTCGTCACTGAGAAAAGGGGGAATGTTAGATAAGGTGACCCTCTAAAGCCCTATTCGGACGGGACTAGTGTAACATGGAGAGGTGGGGTAGAGTAATTATTACCAGAGCTCCTCTGTGATTTTAGTCCCGTCTGAATGTGCATCTCAGTGATCATCACGGACAATGTCAGTAAAAATTACGCGTCTTTTACCTTCAGGTAATACTAATCCCGTGCGAATAGACCCGCTGTAAATATGTGTGTAAATAATCCGTCATTTCCTGTTTAGTTTTCTGCAGGGTTTTCAAGTATGGAGGCACTTGAAGAAGCATTCAGTTGCGTTCTAGACGCTGGGACGAGTCTGTGGCAAATCTCGCGTGTTTTCCGCAGATCATTCAGAGCAAAAAGAATACGAAAGCACTTGTTAGACACACTAAACTTCTTCTAGCTTTAGGTAAGTGCATATTACCAAATCAATCCAATAAGAATTGAATTAATAAATCGTTCGACCAAACATAATAATATGTATACATACACACACACTATATATGTGTGTGTGTATTTAATAAGCATGAATGTATATATGTGTGTGTGTGTGTGTGTTATATATATATATATATATATATATATATATATTAAATTTCACTAATTAACTTGAGCTTTTTGTCTCAATGAGCATAGAAGCATAGAGGTCTAACTGTGCATGTGCAGTATGAGTGTCATCACTCTAGCATGTTTCTGATTGGAGAAAAATGACATGTTGCAACCTCCCTTGTTCCCGGTCTCCCCTACCTCCTGACAACATTCACCAAAACTTCTGCTACACTTTTGCTGCTGGGCAGCAGTCTTAAGCCCCTTTCACACAGCGCGATGATCCCGGAAAATTGCCAGAACGCCTTCTGTTTGAACGCAAACACGACCCGGGATTGATACCCGGTTGGGGACCTAGTAACATTGCAGTGTTCAGTCCCAGAACGTGCGCTGTGTGAACAAAAGGCGTAATAATGCCGTGTCATAGTGATGCCGCTGAAGCCGGGATCGTTCGCCAGCTGTGAAATGGTATGTAATGCGCAAGTTTATGATCGAATCAGAGAAAAAAATGCACAAGCGTGGTTTCTCGAGAGAGAAATCGTAGCTCATAAGCAAACTTAAGACGCTGCTGAGACATTACAAGTCACATCGATCTCACGTGTCTTTACGGGATTTTTACGGGTTGTGTGTGACGCACTCTCTGATTCCGGGAAATCACTGGCAGTGTGAATGAACAAAATCAAACGAACCCGGGTCAAACCCGGGTCACTTTATCCGTGTATTTTCCGGAATCTCTGTGTGAAAGGGGCTATATACAAACAGAACAGTTCTATCAAGTTCTTCCAGGAAAAGAAAAAAATAACTTACATTGTACCTTTGTGAAATTGACTTTTTTCTGCAAGTGTGCTACAAACAATACACAATGAAATGAGCATATTGTGAACTTCTGAAGACAAAAGTTATGTTACTGGGCAGCTGTAATAACACTTCCATGTTCCTTCAGGTGAAAACCCAAACAAAGTTTGTTTTGTGCAAATACTTAATATATAAAAAAAACACTTTGTTGCAAATAAAATTCTCTCTTCTTTGTAATAAAATTAAAGGAAAGCAATGATGGAAAAACATACAGATGCCCTGTGAAAAGTATCCACTTTATGGAAGAGAGGGGGGATGAGACTGTTGCATTGGGCCAGACACAGGTGTGGCCAAACTGAACCTCAGAAGGAGCAAGATAGCTAGGGTACGGGCCAAAATTGAATGGTGTGGTGGGAGGAAAGGCTATTGGCCTAAAGCACTGAAAAAAAGTGCATAATCAATTCTGTGTTCTCTCTGGCATGCTGCTCCTCAGCCTCCATCCTTCTCATTTCAAAATCGAGGCGACGCCTCTCAAAATCCATCCGTTCCTCCAGCTTCCTTCCAATCTCTCCCTCTGGCAATCTTCCTTCCAATCTCTCCTTGAAGCAGCTTCACGCTGGAAAATGCGGTCACGGCCCTTTTCCACAGCTTCCATGACTTGCGTTTTCTTCCCTTTACGTTTACGTCCCCCTGTCATGAAAACAATATAGTTGGCAGACAGGGATACACATTATGATTCTTTGAGAAGAGTGATTTATTAAATGATTTTCACTTTAAAATATAGATAAAAAATCTAATAATTGTAAATGCAGAGCTAGCATTGCTTGGTGTTGGATCTGGCCCTGGTGGCAGTTGTGGTCTCTTGCTGGAGTTGTTGTACTGGGTTCTGCAACCTCCTCTTGACACTCAGGTGAAGAATCTGCTGTGCTAGGTGCAGACTCTTGCTCGGGGTAGTCGGAGGAGTGCTGGGCACTGTGAAGAAAATATACTTTTCAATTATTGATCTTTAAACAAGAGTAGCGGACAACTTCTACTGTCACAGTATATACTGTGTTCTGTGTTTTCTGTGTTGGTTCTGTGTTGATTGTGTTCACCTGGACTCATTAACTCTGATTACACCTGTTCCTTGCTTCCATTGTGCCAGCTGCGACTCATTTAGGTCATGTGTATATATACTCTGTCTTGTGTTGTGTCAGTTGCTGGTTCATTGTCGCTGTACGGCCAAGGCGGATGTACGGTACAGCAGGTGTTGTCTCCGTGTGGATGTTCCGGTCTGTTCCTGGTTTTCACCATTGATCATCTTCCACCAACGCCACTACCAATCATCCAGCACTCTCTACTACCGTTATCCTTTGATCATCATTATTGCTATCTGGACATTACATCATTCCTCCTTCCTGTGTTGTGTGTTTACCTGTTTATAATAAACTCTCTTTTACTTTGCACTTGCGCCTACATCCTCATCAATCGTACCGTGACAGAATGAACCAGCCAATCATGGATGTAGCGAGTGCGATGGACATGATCATTTCGCTCTTTCCCGAGCGTCGACCACGAGAGAGAGAGGTGGAAAGGAGATCCAAGCCGTTTCACAAGATGGCTACCACTGCTGCACCTGTTCTTAAGGTGGCTGCCAGTCCTACTCCGAGTCCTAGGAGGGCCAGTCTAGAACCGATTACACCAGCTAGACCAGGGCGAGGTTCTAGACTGGCAATTAGAAGAACACCCTTCTCCACAAGGCCTATCACGTCAACTCCTGTTTTAAAGATGGCCACAGCCAAACCGGTGGCAGTTCTCAAGAGGGCCTTCATCATGCCTGCACCGGTGTTTGAGACAGCAGTGGCCATACCTGCATCTGTTTCCCAGAGGGCTGTCGCCAACCTGCATCCGTTCCCCAGAGGGCCGTTGTCTTACCTGTACCTATCCTTAAGATGGCTACATATGAGTCTGTTCACAAGAGGACCACCGCTGCGACACCCAAGCCACTTCACAAGATGGCTGTCACACCCGAGCCACTTCACAAGAGGGCTGTCACACCCGAGCCACTTCACAGGATGGCTGCTACACCCGAGCCACTTCACAAGATGGCTGTACACCCGAGCCACTTCACAGGATGGCTGCTACACCCGAGCCATTTCACAAGATGACCGCCTCACCCACCTCTCCAGTGCATACTAGGACCCAGAGGTTAATGTCTAGTCTGGTGGATACCCAGATGATGTCGGTACGGGCGGCTGGGATTCTAAGGCCGTTTGTTTCCAGTTCTGTGGTCTCTACAGTGCCTGAGGTATGTCCTTTGACTTCTGTGCTGCCTGTGTTGGCTATGGCTCTGTGGTGTGTGTGGTCTGCTTTCTGCTCTTTCGTTTCACAAGAGGTCTCTCAAACCCATGAACCTGAGTCTCCTGCACTTCCTGTCACGCCTGAGAGGTCCGAACCTGAGTCTCCTGCATTTCCTGTCACGCCTGAGAGGTCCGAACCTGAGTCTCCTGCACTTCCTATCATGGCAGAAAGGTTTGAATTTGAGTCGTCTGAGCCTCTGATCTCGACCAAGTTAGCTGAACCCAAGTCTCCTGAACTTCCTGTCCTGACCATAAGGCCTGTTTCCGAGTTCCCTGAGTTTCCTGTGAAGGCCGAGATGGTTACTCCTGAGTTTCCAGTATCCTGTGGGTCAGCTGACATGGTCGCTTCCAAGCCCCATAGACTCTCTTCCCTTGCCAAAATGGTCGTGCACGACTCTCAAAGTCTCTCTGTCTTGCCCAGTGAACTGCCTAGTGTGCTGCCCAGTGAACTGCCTAGTGTGCTGCCCAGTGAATTGCCTAGTGTGCGGTCCAAGATGGCCGATCCTGAGCTCTCTGAACTCTCTGCCTGGCCCAAGATGGCCGATCCCGAGCTCCCTGAATTCCTGCCTGGCCCAAGATGGCCGAATTTGAACTCCTTGCCTTGTCTAACCTGGGCCAGATGGCCTCTTTCTGCTCTCTCCTTCTACCCAGGTTCCTGTTGCCGCCGGCACCACCATGGGTTGCAGCTCCACCCTGGTCTCAGGTTCTGCCTGCGGATCCGCCTTGGCCTCCTGCACTGCCGGCCCCGCCCTGGCTTCCTGCCTTGCCGGTCCCGCCTGGCTTCCTGCCCTGCCCGCTTTGCCTGCCCTTCACGGACCTGGCCCGCCTACCCTCCCCCAGATCCACCTCCGTTCCTCCACCCACCTGAACTTTCTTTGGGAGTGTCTGGAAGCCACTCCTTAGAGGGGGGGTACTGTCACAGTATATACTGTGTTCTGTGTTTTCTGTGTTTGGTTCTGTGTTGATTGTGTTCACCTGGACTCATTAACTCTGATTACACCTGTTCCTTGCTTCCATTGTGCCAGCTGCTACTCATTTAGGTCATGTGTATATATACTCTGTCTTGTGTTGTGTCAGTTGCTGGTTCATTGTCTGAGTTTCAGTTTCTGTGTTAATGGTGTTGTAGTTTTATGTATTTACTATATTCATTTGGATTACCGTGTCGTCTCCGTGTGGATGTTCCGGTCTGTTCCTGGTTTTCACCATTGATCATCTTCCACCAACGCCACTACCAATCATCCAGCACTCTCTACTACCGTTATCCTTTGATCATCATTGTTGCTATCTGGACATTACATCATTCCTCCTTCCTGTGTTGTGTGTTTACCTGTTTATAAAAAACTCTCTTTTACTTTGCACTTGCGCCTACATCCTCATCAATCGTACCGTGACATCTACATGACAATGTATTTGTTATATGCCTTAGAACCATGAGAATTAGATACTTAACATCTGTACTTTAATAGTTTTCATTTTTATCAACAGCTTCAAAAGAAATAAATATTTTGTGACCAAAATATTTGTAAATAATGCCAAATATATGTTGTACGCAGTGAAGCTCTTGTACACAGTGAAAATATATGTAGATTCAACTATCATATACCAAAAAAAATTCAATTTATTTTAGGGGCAAGAAAATCCATTTTCAATCATACAGTTGCCCTTAAGAATTTTCTAAAAAGTTCTGAAAGTGCAGGGGAGAAAATATTTACTGATCAAGAAAGGTATCGCTTAAAGAAACTTGTTTGAAAGTTAAAAGACAGTTAGAAGATGTCGAATATGTTTAGTTTTTCTTATTTGTTTATTTCTTTTTTTCTTTTGTTTTATGAGTGAGTTAAAAATAGGCAGTCTGAATTTGAATGGAGCTAGAGATGAAAGAAAAAGAGCTTCATTTTTCAGACTGTGCTCCCTTTAAAAATTAGACGTTATCTTTGTACAAGAGACACACAGTACTGTTGATAACAAAATTGATTGGAAGAGAGAATGGGAGGGTGATGGTTTTTTTTTAAAGTCACAAAACTAGTAACAGTTGTGGAGTGGGTGTTGTTTTCTCCAAAAGTTTCAATCCTCAATCTGTTGAATGTGAAGAGATTATTGAAGGTCGACTGTTAAAAGTTAGAGTAATATGTGAAAATGTACAATTTTTATTTATCACTGTTTATGCTCCGGCTGTTGGTAAAGAGAGATTGACTTTTTTTGGAAAATGTAAATGATGCTATTAGAGATTGCAATGATAAAGAGTTTTTATTTATAGGTGGAGACTGGAACTGCACAGAGAGTAGACTTGACAGAAATCATGTAGAGCCTCATCCTGCCTCTCGCACTCGTCTGATTCAACTGTTAGAGACTCATGAGTTACATGATGTGTGGAGAGGATTACATGATAATCAAAGTCAGTATACCTGGACTCATTGTAAAGACAATTTATTGTCTATGGCCAGACTTGACCGTTTTTATTGTTTTAAGCATAATTCTAATGTTGTTAAAAACTGCTTTATTAGCCCTGTTGGGTTTTCTGATCACTCACTTGTTGTGATTTGGCTGAGGCCAAAAGGATCAATGTTATCTTGAAGCTCTTGAGGTCAAAAAGTCTGTGTTAACGACCCTGCTTGGGGTATCAGCACAAGGGGCTCTTATTAGGTCCCGCTTTAAGAATGTGGTAGAATCACACTTTTTGTGGGGATTGGAGCGAAAAAAATGGTAAAAAGAGGTATATTCATAGTTTAAAGTCTGACTCTGGACATGTGTTGTCTGATCATGCTGCTATCGTAAGCATGCTGTCAGTTTTTACTGTGATTTGTATAAATGCGAACATTAAGAAGTGCAGATGTTAGCTCAGAGTTTTTATTCTGGTCTTCCCCAGGTTAAACAAGAAAGTAATGTGGTGCTGGAAGAAGATATTTCCCTGGGTGAATTGTATGTAGCTTTGCAGAGTATGCAGAGCAGGAAAACTCCTGGACTAGACGGTCTACCTGTTGATTTTTATAAGTTTTTTTGGTTCATAATTGGAGAAGATCTTCTGGCAGTGCTGAAGGATAGCCTAGCCAACGGACGTCTGCCTTTAATTTGCAGAAGGGCAGTTCTTTCCTTGCTTCCAAAAAAAGGTGACATGCAGCTCATAAAAAACTGGAGACCTGTGTCCCTGCTTTGTACTGACTATAAGATACTCTCCAAAGTATTGGCAAATAGACTTAGTAAAGTGATTGAACAAGTTGTTTTGCCTGATCAGAACTACTGCATCCCTGGCAGGCTGATTTCTGATAACATTGTTCTCATTCGAGACTTGTTAGAAATCTCTAAAGGCAGGCATACACTGTGCCATGTCTGTGCGATTTCAGCAAGGAACCTACTCACACTGAACAAGTAGATCGCATGCAATGTAAAGCCAAAGCTCAGGATTTATGTGCTCACACTGTACGGTCCGAACGTCGAGCTGCGACTTGACTGCTCACACTATACGTGTGAAATATGCGCGAATCAGCGCGATAAATCCTCGTGCCGGGTTGCGCCTATGGACGATATCATGTATCCAGAGATATTGTCAAAACAAGCATCAGCTATCAATATTAAGAGATTTAGCATTTCCAATTTATATATTCAATCATTAGTAGGCTAGTATTATTGTATTATTATTATTATTATTATTATTAGGGAAGGCCTAGGCTACTTTTATTATTAAAGTGATAGGCTATTACAATTAAATTGCCACGCAACAATTTCATAGCGCATCACCGCATAACCAACGAGGATAATAAAATATTACATAGAATCTTACTTCTCCTCATTAAAATTGTCTAAAACATGTTGGTCGATTACAATGAATTATATACATATAATTAATTATTAACTGTCAATAATATGTCCGAACACTGCAATAATTCATCAATGAAAATTAAAAACAGCTTTATTTCCAAAAAAAAATGTAACAATAAAAGAGGCAAAGTGTACATCGCAGGTGGCTTGGAAGAAGTGGGTAATGGTTAATCCATTTTGCAACACGAACTGGAGGAAAGCAACAGTAATTTGTAGCTTTGAACTACAGAACTTAAAGATCTTACAGAACTGAAAGATCTCCCTTTTTTCGTTTTTTTAAATTTATTTATTTTTGCTGCAGATGAAACTGTTTTGGCGCAGGCGCAGTGAGGGAAAAAACACTGAGTTTAGGGCAATCGGTTTGGGGGTGGTTTTTGGTCTTAAAATGGGAATTGTTTCTATTGATCAGGAAAAAGCTTTTGATCGTGTTGAACACAAATATTTATGGCAAACAATGATCGCTTTTGGGTTTACTTCTGGTTTTATCAACAAGATCAAGACTTTGTGATGTTCAGAGTGTTTTAAAAGTCAATGGTGTGTTGAGCGCTCCTCTTCAGGTCCAGCGGGGAATTAGACAGGGCTGTGCCCTTTCTGGCATGTTATATTCTCTGGCTTTTGAACCTTTATTACATAGACTTAGATCTGTTTTACAAGGTGTGATTTTACCAGGGTGCAATATACCTTTAGTTATCTGCATATGCAGATGATTTAGTCATCATGGTGGATAATCAACAAGATATTGATATGCTAGTGTGGCGGGGCGGTGCAATTTTGAGACACAAGCCCAAGTTTTTACTAGTAAGAAAGTCGACTACGCCACCCTTGGAGTTAACCCCAGTGAAAATACTCAAACCATTCAAAAATGTAGTAAAGCACAGAGGTTCGGTTCCCTCATATAATTAGTCAAGAGACGTGAGTATAGAGCAAAAAATACAAATGTTTATTAAAACAAAAATGGTTTAAAATGTTGGACACTAAAACCAACAAGAAACACTAGAAACCCTACTTCAAACCAAAACCAAAAAAAAACACTAAAAACCCTACTTAAAAAAAAAAAAAGGAAAAAAAAATACAACCCAACTTAGTATGTAGCAGTTATGTATGTAAAACAAAAACGAAATAGTACCGGCAGGGCTGAGGCTCCCAACGGCAGGAATCAATGTAGAGTTTGGTTTTACGAGGCACACGTCCACACACACGCACACCCGTGCAGTCTAATCACACTATCAAATACTCGAGGTGTACACCTCACACGATAAAGAAGAACCACCACCACAAGGAGGAAGAGCAATCCAACCGTGGGACCCCAGCTCCTGCAATTAACAAATAAAAAGAGTAAGAAACTATAGAAATGAACATAGAAATGGTAATGTGGACATCACTAATGAAGCAAGTCCTCACAGCAATGAATATCAACAACAAACATAAATAAGGAGAAAAAAAAAAAGCTTAGAAGGATCAAATAGTTGGTCACCTGAGATTACTACAAAACAACTTGAACTCAGTAGATGATCACACACAAATAGAGTTGCATTAATAGATAATTGATCACATACATCCAGAGCTATAACCAATTAATTGGTTTTACAAAAAGAAAAAGAAAAAAAGAAAAGCAAATCAATTCAACCAAGCCAGACAAACTTTACTTCCACAAAATTAAAGTAAAAGAAAACAACAACAACGATTAAATGGGTTAAATCAAAAGAAAAAAAGAAACAGAGGCCAGTTTAGCTCCCAGACAAGCGAAATGAGCTAATCAGGCCTCCCAAACAAGCCAGAAATGTGAAGCAGGGCACAAAAAGGACCCGATAAGGATCAAACGAGCAGTTCCCTTTTATTAACCCTCTGGGGTCTAAGGTGGCCAAACACCGGTCTCTCAGCTCGGCCTGTCTCAATAAAAGGTCGTGGATCTGTTTCTCAACAGCTTCCAGCTGAGACTGCAGTGCGTGCAGCTCAAATGTGTCCTCACCTGCACCAAGCGGTAGACTACTTACATCTGATATATTCGCCATTTTAACAGATGGACAGTGAGTTAGCAACGAAGCTACCAGTGACTAGGTGTTTATTTGAAACAGTGGCTAAACTAATGGAAAAAAAAGAAGCTTCAAGCCCAAACGTTTCCAAGCAGCACAGCAGTAATGACTTTATGAACTTATTCACTTATAAGATTAATAATATCATGGAGAAAATTATAAATATGCAACCGTCTACTACAGTATCGCATCAGGCAGTGCATTGTAGTCTCCCTAAGGAAAAATTATTCATTCATTGCTATAGGAGAGAAAGAATTTTCAAAATTCATCTAAATCGACAACATGTATGTTAGACCCTATACCAACTTAGCTACTGAAAAAGATGCTTCCAGAGGTCATAGATCCTCTTCTTAATATCATTAATTCATCTTGTCATTAAGATACGTACCAAAAACTTTTAAGCTGGCTATGATTAAACCGCTTGTTAAAAAAACGCAACTTGATCCTATAGAATTAGTCAATTACAGGCCGATCTTGAATCTACCTTTTCTGTCAAAGATACTAGAAAAGGCAGTATCTTCACAACTATGTTCCTTTTTTGGAAAGAAATGATATCTGCAAGGATTTTCAATCAGGATTTAGACCGTACCATAGTATTTAAGACAGTCACAAATGATTTGCTCTTATCATCCGATCGTGGTTGTATCTCTCTATTAGTGTTACTCGATCTTAGTGCTGTATTTGACACTATCGACCACAACATTCTTTTAAATAGACTCGAAAATTATATTGGCATTAGTGGAATTGCATTAGCATGGTTTAAATCATACTTATCTGACCGTTATCAGTTGTGCAGTAAATGAAGAGATGTCTTATCGATCAAAAGTTCAGTATGGTGAACCACAAGGCTCAGTACTAGGAGAGTTGCTGTTCACTCTGTACATGCTACCATTGGGAAATATCATTAGGAAGCATGGCATTAGTTTTCACTGTTATGCTGATGATACGCAGCTCTATATTTCTTCACACCCTGACGAAACTTACCAATTCACAAAATTAACGGAATGCAAAGCTGATATAAAAATCTGGATGACTAGCAATTTCCTACTGCTTGATTCTGAAAAAAAAGAGATTCTAATTATTGGACAAAAAACGTCTTCACGTAATAACCTAGAATACTGTCTAACACTTGATGGCTGCTCTGTCAAGTCCTTGTCGTCAGTTAAGGCGGGCATACACTGTGCGATGTCTGTGCGATTTCAGCAAGGAACCTACTCACACTGAACGAGTAGATCGCATGCGATGTAAAGCCAAAGCTCAGGATTTATGTGCTCACACTGTACGGTCCGAACATCGAGCTGCGACTTGACTGCTCACACTATACGTGTGAAATATGCGCGAATCAGCGTGATAAATCCTTGTGCCGGGTTGCGCCTATGGGCGATATCATGTAGCCTATCCAGAGACATTGTCAAAAAAAGCATCAGCTATCAATATCAAGAAGATTTAGCATTTCCAATTTATATATTAAATTATTAGTAGGCTAGTATTATTGTATTATTATTATTATTATTATTATTATTAGGGAAGGCTACTTTTATTATTAAAGTGATAGGCTATTATAATTAAATTGCCACGCAACAATTTCATAGCGCATCACCACATAACCAACGCGCTGTGAGGATAATAAAATATTACATAGAAGCTTACTTCTCCTCATTAAAAATTGTCTAAAACATTTAGGTCGATTACAATGAATTATATACATATAATTAATTATTAACAGTCTATAATATGTCCGAACACTGCAATAATTCATCAATGAAAATTAAAAACAGCTTTATTTCAAAAACATTTTTTAACAATAAAAGAGGCAAAGTGTACATCGCAGGTGGCTTGGAAGAAGTGGGTAATGGTTAATCCATTTTGCAACACGAACTGGAGGTAAGCAACAGTAATTTGTAGCTTTGAACTTGCTCTGTCAAGTCTTCGTCGTCGGTTAGGAACCTGGGTGTGCTTTTTGATACCAATCTTTCATTTGAAAGTCACGTGTACAGTATCTGTAAAACCACATTTTTTCATCTTAAAAATATATCTAAATTACGTCATATGGTCTCAATGACAATTAGAGAACAATTAGTTCATGCGTTCATGACATCATGCCCTGCATGCTTAATAAACAAACTACAGCTGGTCCAAAATGCAGCAGCTTGAGTTCTTACCAGAACCAGGAAGTATGACCATATTAGCCCGGTTCTGCCAACACTGCATTGGCTCCCTATTAAACATTGAATACATTTTAAAATATTGCTGATTACTTAAAAAGCACTAAATGGTTTAGCACCCCAGTACTTGAGTGAGCTCTTAACGCATTATAGTCTTTCACCTATTGCGATCTCAAAATTCTGGCTAGTTGATAATACCTAGAATATCAAAATCGACTGCTGGCGGTAGATCCTTTTCCTATTTAGCACCAAAACTTTAGAACAATCTTCCTAACATTGTCCGGGAAGCAGACACACTCTGTCAGTTCAAATCTAGACTAAAAACACATCTCTTTGGCCTAGCATACACATAACACATTATAGACTTCTATAATTCAATGTTAGGCTGCATAGATTAGGTCAGCCGGAACCGGGCACACTCCCCATAAATCCTGATGTACTTGTTACATCATAAGAAGGATGGCGTCTATGCTAATATTAGTCTCTCTGTTTATCTGAGGTTTACCGCAGTCTGCCGGATCCAGGCCGTATCCAGATCTGATAAAGGCAAATGAAAGGTACTATGTACTAAGGTACTATGTACTACTCCCTCGGGGGAGTGTCACAGGTCGGGGCGGGCCAATTAGGCTGCACCCACCCTGAGACCCGTACCACCCTTGGGGAGTCGGACAGAGGCCAGGCAAGGATGACAGACAACAAGACTTCAAGTAAACAGTATTTTATTGAGTATAAAAATGGATAAGAAGATTTAAAATGGCGAGTCTTCTGGGCAGGGTCGTTCTGTCCTGCGGACCCGTCGAAGGCCCACAGGGTGCAGTATAGGGGGTGCTCGGGTGAGTGGCTTCGCTGTCTTCCAATGGAAGGGACGAGTCGGGGCTCACGACTGGGAGGAGGCTGCTGCAGGACAGTTCAGGTGCGTATTTCGGGTAACGTACTCCCTTCTTCTTCCCAGGGGGAGGACGGGTTGGGACTTACGACCGGAGGAACTGTGGTGGAACAGTTGAGGTGCGTGCTTCGGGTACGTACTCCTCTTCTTCGCAGTGGGAAGCAGACAGAGGGGTACGACGAGAGGAATTCCTGCGGGCAGTCAGGTGGAAAGTCGGGTATGCAATCCCCTGCTTCGTCCGGCGACAAACAGAGAACTTGGGGCTGGAGAGCTTCACTGCAGAGCAGTCAGGTGAGTGTACAGGCACGCAATCCCCTTCTTCTACAGATGACAGACAGAGAGCTTGCGGCTGGAGGGCTTCACTGCAGAGCAGTCAGGTGAGTGTTCAGGCACGTAATCCTCTTCTTCTACCGGTGACAGACAGAGAACTTACGGCTGGGGAGCTTCACTGCAAAGCAGTCAGGTGAGTATACAGGCACTTTACACCTTAGAATACAATGTCCCACCCACTCTGCATAATGATGAGCCATTCACTCAGGTGTGACACAGTGACTGAGCCACAATGCAAGGACAAAATATATATTTAGAAGAAGACTTATATTGATCATTTAAGATTTTGCTTACATCTATCTTGTAAATATGTTTTGCTATTTTATTAAAAAGGTTACAATTACAACAATAATTACAATTTCAGCAATATTTCTGCAAAAAAGTACTCTTTCTTTGTAAAAAAAAAAAAAAAAGATTATAGGCCTACATTTTATCATATGTATTCATTAGTTTGAATATAGCCAACATTGGAACATCTTAGTCTATGACTTTATTTTTGACAAAATAGTATTTTATATATATGAGCAGAAAAGCTTATTTGATGTGACAGTATATTCTACTGTAAAAACTGTACCCAAATCTAGTCAACAAAATGTTTTCTTTCATACTTCGCCTGACTGTAACGCAGTAACTGTAACTGTAAAAGCAGTTTATTCTTTCACACACAGACGCGCGATTCATATTTAGGCTAAACACTCTTTACAAATATGTACCCTTCATTCATTCACAGAAACGCGATTCATATTATAGAAACGCGATTCATCTTTTTGTTTACATAAGCCTACAACTTTATTCCATAACGTTATTCCACATTAACACTTGAGAAAGGATAACTTAGCCTACCTCACTCCTCAGCGGGATGTGCTCCTCATATCAGCACGGAAAATTTTCTCCATAAGGTAGGCTATATTATGCCTCTTTGTTTACAGCTGATGTGGGGGCGTTTCACAGACTGAAATGGTTCTCAGAATTTGCGTTTGAATAGCCTGCGCTCTCCGGGGCGTGGTCAAATTACTTTTGAATGGCTCGTAATCAGCTCGACTGGGGTCGCTCTCTTTTTATACAGATTACAGAAGCTGATAATATTTGTTTTTTATATAAATTACTTCATTTAAAAGAAGAGATTTCAAGCTTCATGCCTGTGTGTCTGTATGCCTGTTTGACTGAGTATTCGCTGAGTTATTGTTCATTTTCGGACGCGTTTCAGAATGGACTTCACTGGCAGAGAGAGGGCAGAACTCGCTTCTTGTTTATTTTTCTTTATTTGGCAAAAAGCACAACTCTTTGTTTTTATTGTGAGTATACACAAAAATAATAGACATTTAACAGAATCGATTGATGTATGAAACTCCTGTGGAAAATCAAAGTCAACAGAGTATTTATGAGTTTCTTTTACACTGATAAAAAAAAAAGCGAGCTGGTATCGCCGGCGATACCGCCGACCTCAGGGGGTTAACCATTCACCTACGTGCCCCTCTTCACAAGGGGCTATCAGATAGTACACTCAAATATCTGTGGAGTACAACAGTGTTAGCCTCTTCTTACGTCTTAGAACGTGACAGAAAACTCAGGTAAGTAATGGACATCCAGCGGGTTTAAGTTCACACTTCACACATCAAAACAGTGCATCACATCACTTAATCACTGCAATTCAGCACTCAGTGGGAAATACATATATAGATGGCCGTCGCCCATTTTCTGACCTGGCATTCACATCAGGGAGTCCCATAGACAAGAGAGAGAGGATGGAGATCGATTGGACTACTCACAGTCTCTCACAAACGATCTTACTGTCCAGCGATTTCCTCCTTCCGGTTGAGTCGGCGTGCACTTTTTCCCAAACTCACATTGCCGCGCCCGTTTGCCAGCCTCACTTCCTCTTCTCCACCGCTCACGCTTCCTCCGAGATACACAGTCCCCAAAACTGACCCTATTTGGTCTGTACTCTCTCCTTTTATCCTCCCCTAATGGCAACGTGTCCCAATCGCGGGGCTTCAATCCCCTCGTGCACACCTGTCGGCGATTTTGGCTAATCACCCCATTCGCGGGGATTTTGCACTAACCCGGAACTAGCCCGGTGTTCCGTTGTTATGGGTCCGGCGGGAGGCAATCACGGCGAACATTAGTTCCGCCTTGCAAGGGAAAAAGTTGGAGTTTCGTCACCTCGTGACAGGAGCCCAAGCCTTTTATTACCCCTCTGTGGGGCCCGACATGGTCCAGCCCCCATTGGATTTGACCTTAGCTCTACGATTAACCTTGGGCTTTGAGCCCTAGGTGATAGTTAAGAGCGAAGTGTTAAGCTGATAGCACAGCATTTTAAAATGAGTTCCCATAGCGTATAGCTACGCAATACGAGAGACCATTCTCGAAAGGGAACGTACTCGGTTACTAACGTAACCTCGGTTCCCTGAGAGTAAGGGAACGAGTATTGCATACCCTGCCGTGCTATTACGCTTGGTACAGGTGCTGTTGCTTCAGTCGATTTAAACCTGATTCCTATGGCGAAATGGCCCCGCTTATAGATGGAAGCCAAGTGCGAGGCGCGAAGCATCGTGATTGGTTTGTGCGTGTCAGCCGCTTCGCCATAGGTTCGTGCAGATCCCGCAGCACAGCCAATGAGCGCGCTAGTCGCTCTGCTCTGTCCTCGCTGTGAAGCTGCACTGCGTTTTAAAATAAAAGCTTCAATATTCTTGAGAAAAGGAGTTTTCCCATAGCGTATAGCTACGCAATACTGAATACTGAAGCGATCGAGCTGCTCCAAACTATGAAACATTATTGTTACCATATTATACATATCTACGTTTGAGCAGATATCCACAAACACAGTATTTAACAGTAAACACGGGTCTAAACATTATAATATTCACCATATTAGAGTAAACACTCATACTAGCCTACTTTTATCATGCTGTGTTTTATTATCGGAAAACATCCTCGTGTCGTACATGTATATAAATTTAGCATTGAAAGGTTGCCTACCTGTCTAGTTAACATTTCAACATTTCTGTCTATATATAGCTAAATATACATGTGCGACATTAGGCTTCATGTTTTTACTCCAATCTCATTTCATACCGTACATTTTAGTCTGGCAACAGTTTAACTAGTAGCTACTGTAATGGGGTGAAGAATCACACGACAAGGATAGCTCAAACAAAGTGCCCGGAGGTAGGATTTATTTACAAGGTGACAAAACCCAGTGAAGGATTAGGGTGGGTGCTCCGGTGAAGTGCGTGCTCTCTTCCTTGTGGTGCAGCGAGTCTGGGCTGTTCTCCTGGGAAGCTGATCGGTCAACCGCTGCTTTCTGGAGAAAAATAGTGAACAGGCGTTAGAGTTCTGTCTCATGTAGAGGTGATGTATCGCCGATGCGACAGACGACTCCTGGGGGTTAAAGTGTATGTTGCCGCTATCGCCACACACTGTGCAACTCAACTATGCAGTTGAGGGTAAGTCACTGGGAAAGCACGACCTGATCGTCAGGTTACTGGGGGGACGAGGAGACCAAATCCGCCTCGCCCACTCTCTATACCCTCTTGGGATGTCTCTGGTCCTTTTGGCACTTCAGAGACCACCCTTTGAGCTTTTGCAATCAGCTGAGTTAAAAATTCTGTCCTGTAAGACTGTACTCCTGGTTGCATTGGCCTCCATAAAGAGGGTAGGTGACCTGCATGGATTTTTCGGTCAACGAATCAAGCCTGGAATTTTGCTCAGCTAACTCTCACGTGATCCTGAGACCCCGCCCCGGATACGTGCCCAAGGTTCCTACCACCGGGACCAGGTGGTGAACCTGCAAGCGCTGCCTTCTGAGGAGGAAAACCCAGCTCTGGCTTTTCTCTGTCCCGTTCGCTCTCTGCACCTTTACGTGGACAGAACACAAAGCATCAGGACCTCAGATCAGCTCTTCGTCTGTTATGGAGGCCAGCAGAAGGGAAAGGCTGTCTCCAAGCAGAGGATGGCCCACTGGATAGTGGATGCCATCGCCTTGGCTTATGAAGCCCAAGGCGTGCCCTGCCTGCCCGGGTTGACAGCCCACTCCAATAGGAGTGCCGCTTCTTCTTGGGAGTGCTGGCACTCGGCGCCTCGCTGACAGACATCTGTAGAGCTGTGGGCTTGCCGACACCTAACACGTTCGCTAGGTTTTATAGCCTACGCGTTGAGCTCTACATATCCGCTTTAACCAGCCGGTAACACCAAAGTTCCCGCTCTAGTGTTGGCTTGCTGCACCACTCCCCTCCACTGAAGTGGATATGTGCGCATTTTGCTCCAGTCGAGTTCCCCACTTGGCGAACCCCGTAGAGTTCCTCCGCACCCCTTCGGCAGTCGGACATGTCGATGCCAGGCCTAGTGCTTGTTTGCTTGTGTAACTTGTGCTAGGCTGGGTTCCATATTTGGTGATCCCTACGGCGATACCATATGCTTATTCTTCCACGACCAGCTCCCTGCGGTGTCTTTCCCTTGGCAGAGACTGCTCTGCCTTCTCTGTTCGGTGTAGCCTCCCCCTTCTCAGACTGGAGCCCCCCCAGTAACATTCCACATGTTGCACTGCCACTAACTGGCCAGCCTATGTGTATTCTCCACATGATACCTCCCTTCGGGCAGGATGTGGCTTCCGCAGCGTCCCTCTCCCCTTGAAAGGCACGCTTTCCTTGTGTTATCCAAGAGTTCCACTGCGTGGGTTGTAACGGAACAGCAGTTTGAGCTCCCTCTACGCAGGCCTTCCGCCCCAGTCAGTTGGGGGTCTGAGAGTCTTAAGTAGGGCGCTGGATGTGGCAGCAACCGTGGCGTTTTCCGTCTAGAGTATGATTACGACAATGAGTAGGTCCTGACACATGTTGTCTCACTCCAATAGAGTTTAGAATGTCTTTAAATGCCAATCCGAACGCATCTTTTTCGTTATCTACATGTATATTAAAATCACCAACAATTAGGACTTTATCTGCAGCCAGTACTAACTCTGACAGAAAATCAGCTAATTCTTTGATACAGTCTGTATGGTGCCCTGGTGGCCTGTATACAGTAGCCAGCACAAATCTCAAACGTGATTTATCATTTACACTAGATAGTGTTACATTAAGCACCAACACTTCACAATAATTATATTTAAAACAAGACTTCTCAGTAATTCTGAAGTTATTACTATAAATTACAACAACAGCCTCCCCCTTTGCTTTTCAGACGAGGCTCATGTTTATAACAGTAATCTTGTGGGGTGGACTCATTTAAAGTAATGTAATCGTCTGGTTTTAGCCAGGTTTCTGTCAAACACAGCACATCTAGGTTACAATCTGTAATCATATCATTAACAATAAGTACTTTTGAAGTAAGGGATCGAATATTCAGCAACCCGAGCTTTATCATTTGTTCATCTGTATTATATCTGTTTTTTATTTGTTGAACATCAATTACATTTTCATCCTTAAATGGGTTTGGGAGTTTTTTGTATTTCCTAATTCGGGGAATTCGAGGAACAGACACAGTCTCTATATGATGGGATTTATCTGACCTCAGTGACGTGAGACAGCTAGCAGATGGTCGGTTTAGCCAGTCTGTCTGCTTCCTGACCTGAGCCCCAATTCATTTTGAGTCTAAGACTATGTGCCATATTACTAGAGAGAATAGCAGCACCATCCCAGGAGGGATGAATACCATCTGTTTTCAACAGGTCAGGTCTACCTCAAAAACTTTTCCAATTGTCTATGAATTCTATATTATTTTGCAGATACTACTTAGTTTATATAGTGAGGCCATATAGTGAGGACAGTCTACTAAGTATCTCATCACTCTGGCGAACAAGAAGGGGGCCAGAGTAAGTTAATGTGCCTGACATCTTACTTGTGAGTTCACACACCTCTTTAACGTTAATTTTAGTGATCTCCGACTGGCGAAGTCGAACATCATTAGTGCCGACGTGAATAATAATCTTAGAGAATTTATGATTAGCATTAGCCAGCACTTTTAAATTAGCTTTGATGTCAGGCGCTCTGTCTCCCTGCAAACATGTGACTATGGTGGCTGGTGTCTCTATTTTCACGTTCCGTGTAATAGAATCGCCAATAACTAGGGCACATTCAACAGGATTCACAGTGGGTGGTTCACTGAGTGGGGAGAATCTATTTGTTATAGCCAATTGCCTATGTATGTCAGGATTTTGAGCCCCGCTATTCTCAGCAGGCGCTAACCCCGCTTCCACAGTCAGACAAAACACTCCTGATTGATGCCTTGGTAGGCGAAACGAAGAAACTTCCTGTGTGGAACCACATATGCTTATGTGGAAAAAAGCATCTCTCAGATCGATCGATGTGAACCAATCATTCTGTTTTACAACACAAGAGTGAACGCCGTGGGTTAACATTTTGAAATTGTATTTCCTCAAATGTTTGTTCAACACTCTGAGATCCAGAATAGGATGAAGCAAACCGTCCTTCTTTGGAATCAGGAAACAATGGACGGGGCCATAGAACGTCCACCGGCTTGGACGGCCTGACGGGCGTTGCGAAGGACCAGATCGTTCATGGTCACAATCTCCTTCCAAAGCGTAGGCGATGGTGAGCCTTTCTCCAAATGTTTACTCATGTCCTCCAACAGGAGGGAGGAAACATTAGGCTTTACAGCGAAAGCAAAAGTCTTGTACAAGGCCTGAAAGACAGAGGCTGAGAAACGGTCCATCTTATTAGGGAGGACTGGCTTAGGAGGCACATCTCACACATTTCACATTGCGAGCGACAGCGCAGAACTTGGGCAGATGGGATGGTTTCCTCGCCGTCCGAACCCTCGAGTATAGAGGGGTCCTCGCCGGAGCCGGACGGCTCATACACAGCAAAATCCCCAGTGTTAAATTAACACCTACAGTGTTAAATTTAACACCAGCCAAGTGTGTATATGTGTCCACACTACACAGTGTTACATTTACACTTTTGAAAGTGTTAATTTTTTAACACTAATTTTCTGTTAATTCAACACTGTATATTGTTAAAAGTTCGCACTATTCAACACTTAACATTGTTGTTTTTACACCACACTAGTGTTAGTGTTAAATTACAGTGTTATTGAGTAATACTTTTTATTTTACACCAACACAAGTGTAGTGTGAATACAACAACATTAAGTGTTAAAATACTGTTCAGCAATAACACTATAGGGTGTTAATACCAATAGGCTACCTCTAGAGCTGCTTCCAATCCTACTAAAGACAAATGGCAGAAAATGTAAAAAAAAACACTTTATTAAGGTACACCACATTTAGTATTCGAAACAATAAACATTCACCTTTCACATTTAAACAAACATTTAAGACTTGTTCAAACCTTTGCAGTTAATTGCACTCCGCAACAAAACTACAATATGGTACAATGTAATGACTTTCATCATTTCCATATGAAAACTGCCTGTCATATGCACAGAAAAAAAGCCAGTGTACATTTAAAAGCACATCTCATAAATACAAACTCAATTTGAGTCAAATTTAACTGTTTAATAAATGTAAATTTAACCTGAAATGTATAAATGACTCCCTCCATTTTGGAATTAAAATAACACTTTTGAAAGCGTGAAATATATACATTACTCATGGAGTACATTTGAACACTTACAGTGTTCAACACTTACACTTACAATAAATGAAGGAAAATTAGGCATTTCTGTCATCAGAATTATGTGAAAGCTGCTCATCAAATGGTCTGTATCTCTGTAATACTTCAAGTCCTATACATGTCAGTGAATGTAAGTCCTGTGTCAGTGAAGTTGAGTCAATACCTTCGACTTTGCAACAGTACAGCAACAACATTCAACAGATGAAAAACAGTTGCAGGATATGAGTGGATCAGTTGTGTCCAGTTGCTAACAGAAAAGTTCAGTGCATAGTTGTTTTACAGAGCAGGAAAGGCTGTGCAGATCCAACTTTCTCAAAATCCTGTAGTGCTGGTTCCCTAGACAACACAAATCCAGACCAATGACAATTAATACTATTTGTGTTTTATAAATACAGCAAGTTTATGGTGGAAAAAGTTCAATCATCTTAGACTTTAGTGACTCAAACAATAAACTATTTTGGTTAGATTAAGACTTGAATTTACTGATTTCCAAGTAAATTAAAGACTTAATTCATCCAAAAATGTAAATTCTGTCATTAATTATTCACCCTTATGTTGTTCCAAACCAGTAAGAGTTTTGCTCATCTTCAGAACACTTAAGATATTTTCGATAAAATCTAAGAGATTTCTGTCCCTTCATCGACAGCCTATTCAACTATCACTTCCAAAGCCACAGAAAAGGTATAAAGGAAATCAAGTAATCCATGTTACTCAAGTGGTTTAACCTCAATTTTTTTTTTTATGAAGCAACAAGAGTGCTTTGTTTGCACGAAAAAACAACAACAAAAAAACTCAACTTTATTTACAAATTATTAATCTTCGATGCACGCTCACTTAACAACATCTGCTTTCGCATCAACAACATGCACAACTCGTAATGTTCTCATGAACACATGTTGGAAATTAATATTTTATAAATTAAGTGGTAAATGTTTTGTTGCTGCAAACACAGCACTTGCATAGTTTAATCAAATGTATGTTAAACCACTGGAGTCACATGGAGTACTTTAATGATGTACCTTTACTCCTTTCTGGGGCTTGAACGTGGTATTTGCTGGACTTCAATGGAGGGACAGGAAGCTCTCAGATTTCATAAAAAATATCCTCATTTGTGTTGTGAAGATGAAAGAAAGTCTTACATGTTTGGAATGAGATGAGGGTAAGTAATGACATAATTTCCATTTGTAGGTGAACTAACCCTTCAGGAATAAATTTAGAAACGCACCTTAAGAAATCTCACTAAATAGTCAGGTGACGAAAGAATCTTTGTTCCCTTCTTGTGGCTTTGTGATGTTGGAGGCAGGTGATTGGCAGAGATTTCCCAATCAGTTGAGTCTAAAATTAAAAAGCAAGAAAACATCTACCTGTCAAATCATGAAAACAATTGGTTTGAAAACTAATTTTATTTAAGTAATAGGTGATGTTAAAGAAATTTTATTTAAGCATACAAAGGGTTGTTACGAGGGGGTGGATATATATATACTTTTGTAAAGTAATGTAACTGGACAAATTCAAAATGACTGTTATGAAACACACAAAAAAAATCTAGTTATACCAAATAGCAACAAAGCAATGATTATTTTTTATGTTTATGCACATGATTATCTCATATGTTATCTAATCTGACCCTCACCAGGTTCTAGTCTGTAACGTTACAACCTTTAAAGACCAAGCCTGGTTAGCCTTAGCCACTTGGTACAGCATGGAAATGCTCCTAGCAAACACAAATAGCAAAATCAATACATTTAAACTGGGGGTTTAAATGTATTTAATCAATAAAGCATATCCAAACATCAACCAAAATTGAATCTGATAAATACATTTTCATAAACATTTAATCTTAAAGAATTACTTACAGTCTTACACATTCTAAGAAAATTTGTTTTTCAGTTAACGTTAGGTTTCAGTTAAGATAGGTGTGCTGGCAAACAAGAGTAAAAGATAGTTTGAGGATAAATATATTATGATATTTGCACATCCCAAATATTGTCATAAAACAAAATAACATTATAAAATACGTATTGTAAATGAGTTAAAACACTTACTCGGTATTTTCACCGTTAAAAGCAAACTCCGTGTCTGCACTGCGTCACGAGTCAAAGAAGATGCAGGCATAAGTTAACGTAGTCTGTGAGAAAGGTTTAGGCGCGCACATCACATAAATATCGTTATAAAACAATATAATGCCATGAAATACATGTTGTAAATTACACCCTACTTTCTGTGTTTTCCCTGTCAATACGCTCCGTATTGAGTCAAAGATGTCGCCTTTGAGAAAGGTTTCGGTTTAGCCGTTCACAGCACATAAATATTGTAATAAAACAATATAATGTAATAAAATGTTATAAAATGCATATATAAATGCAATAAAACACTTAATACCTGCGTTTTCCCTACTCGTATGCCTTGCATCGCGAGTCAAAGAAAATGGCGTCTGTGAAAAAAGTTTCAGGTCGTTTCGTCGCGCCCAGCGTGTAAATGTCCCGGATGTAACTAATTACACTCTCTCGGTGTAAATTTAGTAACTCTACATATTTTCACCAGCCAGAGGGTGCAGTTTACACTAGCAGTGTTAATCCCTTGAAATTCAACACCAGAAAATTAACACTTTACTCTAAGAGTCCTTAACACCAGGATTTCAACACTGGAGATTTTGCTGTGTAGTCCAGCGAAGAAATACTGGGAAGGATTTCCTCGAGGAAGCCCTCGTCAGACTGGTCAGCCCAACTGAGAGCAGGCATGCTCTGGGAGGTCCCCAGAGCTGCAACGCTTTCACCAACTCCAACATCCAAGTCGTACTGTTCATCCGTGCTTTGGGTAGAGGCAACCTTACGCCTACGACCAAGAAGCTTCCTAGGCAGAGCAAGGCAATGGCAGAAGTTGCGACTGCGAGTTAGACGGGTTAGCAGGAGTGGAGAGTTTAACCTGATCCATGGGAGAGGTGGAAGCGGAGACACAGGCAGGAAGCCTGAGAAAAATCCAGTGTAACAACTGAGACAAATCAGATACAATTATTTGTTATATTTAACAAATAATTTTTAAAACTCACTCTGGGATCTATGGAAACATGCCCCCAACAAGGGCAAGAAGGGTCTTGGTTACCATGACTACGATCAGATAAGTTGGTTTTATGCTGTTAAAATGTGGTCACGTGGAACTGATCTGTAAATGAACATGCACCCTAGAACACTGTGTGAATGATTTACTGTCTTGTTTAGTGTCTTTTGATACTATTATGTCTTTGATACTATGTATTTTATGATAGAACCAACGGTCAATGACTACGTTTACATGCAGCCAATAACCCGTTCAAAACCGGCATATTAGCAATAACCCGGTCGCGCACGGCCATGTAAACACCGGAAAAAACCCGGATATGCTCATATCCCGTTTTTTAAAAAACCCGGATGATCCCTGGGGTACCCATTTTCTAACCCGAATATTTGGTCATGTAAACGCGTATCGGCATATCGACATCAAAAGGAACATTGATTTGTGTTCTGCGCATGTTCTATTCGCAAGGAATCTTGGTCTTTTGAGGAGAGACGGCGCATACAAAAACCCGATATTTTTGAAGAGTTGTTTCTACACGCATACCCTCTTAAAATAATATACATTTTTTCATAATATTTTATTGATTGATTACATGTCGCTGCACTTAATGAACATTAATTCATAGTTCTTTGGTTAGTTCTCTTACAATTTCAAGCATTTACGTTTAAATGTTAAACACAATTTCTCTACTTTTATAACGAAAATAGTATGACTTTATTATAGAGATATTTTGAATTTGCTTGTATTTTTATAATTCCAGTTTTCCTTTTAATTTTAGTTAAAACTTTTAGTAATTTTACAGTTTTGACATTTTTGTATTTTTTTGTTTAAGGTTTTTGTTTTTTGTTTTTTTAGTTAGAGTTATTTTAGCACATCAAGTTAAACTAAATTATAGTTTTAGGGAACTATAATAACCCTTGGCCAGTAGTAACACCTCAAATGCACTCTTTTATTTATACACTCATGTTCATTTTAACTTAAAAACTTAGTGTTGAAATGTTTAATTGCTGTGATTGCTGTGCTTTTTTGTTTGTTAACAGAATGCTGTTAGCCACTTTGATCTGTTCCTAAAAACATCAAGGCCTTAATGATCCCACCTGTAAAAGTGTACTTGTTGTGAGAAGCAGTAGGGGGTGAGTGCCTTGTTTTTCTTTGTAGGCCAAAAGGCCGTTACTTTTCCTCCTGTCTTTGGTTAGCTAAGGAGATAGGGAACGGTATTATATGTTTTGTTTCTTTTATTTTTATGATTCATAGGGAAGTTACGTTTTTTTGTGGGAAAGTTAGTTTC
The DNA here is from genome assembly GCA_900092035.1 of Leuciscus waleckii. Taxonomy (NCBI): domain Eukaryota; kingdom Metazoa; phylum Chordata; class Actinopteri; order Cypriniformes; family Leuciscidae; genus Leuciscus; species Leuciscus waleckii. The sequence continues at coordinate 21,051,320 of FLSR01004871.1, forward strand.
TGTTTGTTTATTGTTTTGGCATTAGCTCACCCCTGAAGATTTTTGCTTCAAATATTTTGTTTGTTTGTTTGATAATTTCTTTTTAAGAGATTGTTTTGTAAAAAATTGAAGTAGACCGCTCTGAAGACAAACAAGAGAGCAAGAAAAGACAATAAAAAAGTCTAACTAAAAAGTATTGTTTTGTTGTTTATGTTACATCCCTGACCTAGACCAGGGATCGTAACATAAATTGGGGGCTCGTCCATTGCATATCAATGAAGGTAGTTGATATTAATTATACAAGCATTTGTTGCCAGTCATTTTTCTTTGGTGCGTGACGAATTTGGGGAGTATAAGCATGGAATTTGATTTAACGTTGTTTACATTGTCTCCTACCATGGAGGAATTTAATAAGTGTCATAAAGCTGATTTGTTACAAATTGCAGAACCAAAACGATTGGTTAAAGAAGAGTTGCATAGCATACTGGTGGAGCCTAGAATTTTGCCAGATGAATCTGTGGAAGGAGTAACTGGGAAGGGTGCTGAAGCAGCAGTAGATGGAGATACCTTTTCTTTTTCTAGCATAGATCCTAGTCATTCTCGATTTGATCCTATGCTAGCTATTAAATTGAAGGAGTTGGACCTGCAGTTAAAGAAACAGGATTATGATGTGCAGCTTCTTCATTTTCATACTCTTGAGTTAGAGGCTGATAATAAATTTAAATTACGCAGTTTGGAATTGCAAGCTAGATCGTCACCTAATCTGCCTGTGCCTGTGCCCAGGTCTAGACCACCATCTCCTTGTTTGCCAGGGAATGTTCCAGTTTCACCTGCACAGAATCAAAGTCCACCCGCTACCTCTTCTGTTGGTGCGTCTGCGACCAGCTTTGATGTGAGTAAATACATTACACTTGTTCCTCCTTTTAGAAAGACAGAGGTAAGGCCCGTACACACCGGGACGAATTTCGCGCGCAATATTCGCCGACGTTTAACGCCTCGTGACTAAACAAAGGACGCCAATGTGAGTGTGCACACCGACGCGAAAAACGCCACGCGTAAAAGCGTAATTTTTTTTTAAACGCCTCGGGTTCGTTTTTTTGGTTTGACGCGCCGCGTCAAAAACTATCCGACCAATGAGATTGGCGCTTTTGCTCACGTGTCTGGAGCTTCTGAAGTTACAGTAAAACACAACTTGGGGGCGCTCAAACACAAAACGGTCTTGCCGAGCACACATACGAAGATATACGCCAAGTAGCGTCTCTGCCGGGAAGAAATGACGAGGAAGATGCAAGGCAAGATGAATGTAGAGCTGCTGGTCTCGTTGGTGTCGGAATAAAGAACTATATGACAAACGCGACAGCGACTACAAAAATCTTGTTAAAAGAGAACTGTTATGGAGTGGTATTGCAGGGTATAGACTGTTATGGAGTGGTATTGTATTTCTGTTTTACATTAAGCGCCATCTAATGTCAGGGAATGAATTTGCATGTTCACTCGGCTCATCGTCAGCGAAAAACGCGTTGAAAAACGCTGGCGAATAACGCGCGCCGATATTCGTCCCGGTGTGTACGGGCCTGTAGACTCCTATTTCGTTGCTTTCGAACGCATAGCAGCTACATTACGTTGGCCAAAAGAGTTGTGGTCGCTGCTATTGCAGTGTAAATTAGTGGGTAAAGCTCAGGAAGTTTGTACAGCTTTACCTACTGAGCAAAGTTTAAATTACGACACTGTTAAAGCTGCTGTTTTGAGAGCGTACAAATTAGTACCCAAAGCTTATCGCCTGAAATCAGGAACTATCAGAAAATTACCAGTCAAACATTCAGCGAGTTTGCTTGTGAGAAAATGGTGTTGTTTGACAAATGGTGTGCAGCAAGCCGAGTTACAACATTTGAGCAATTACGTGAACTCTTGTTGCTAGAGAATTTTAAAAGTTGTGTTTCAGAGAACATTGTTGTGTATCTGAACTAACAGAATGTCTTGTCTGTGACTAATGGCGCTGTTTTGGCAGATGAATTTGTGCTCACGCACAAAACTGTTTTTACTCTGTCTATGTGTAGAGAGAAACACGGTTCATCTGTTGAGTTTCCTGTGAGAAACAGTTTGAGGGTTTTTTTAAGGGTAAAAGAAAAGGAGAGAATAGAGAAGCAGCTTCGAATGTGTTTCGTAATACCAATGTGGCTTGTGAGGGAGAGAGGCGTGTTTGTTTTTTCTGATTGCAGATTGTAAGTGCTGGAATCAGAGTAAACCTCCTGAGAAACCAAAGGGAGTTGCTCTAGTTTATACTTATCTGTCTGTGTTAAATTCTATTATCCGTATACAAATGGATACTGCCCATTTATTATGAATGGTTCAGTATCTCTCACAGGGGAGCAGGGAAATTTGAAGCCGATTACAATCTTGCGAGACACTGGTTCGGTTCAATCCTTTATTGTGGAAAGCACACTAGATTTCTCAGAGCAGTCATCCTGCGGATCAAGCGTGTTAATCCGTGGTATTGAGCTCGGCTGTGTTAAAGTTCCCTTGCACTCCGTTTACCTTCGATCTGATTTGTTCACAGGAATTGTAAGTTTGGGAGTACGTGCTCAGCTTCAGATAGGAGTAGGTCTGATATTAAGCAATGATATTGCTGGTGGTAAGGTGTTTCCTCAGCCCATTGTTGTGGACAAGCCAGATGTGTCTGGGTTTTGTGAACAACCTGATGTAGGCCAACAGTTTCCTTATGTTTTTACTGCTTGTGCAGTAACCCGTGCTCAGACTAGAAAGTTTGATGATGTTTTAGATGTGTCTGAAACATTTATGACTGATAAATTGACAGAAAGGAAGTTGACAGACTTAGACCGAAAACAGGATGTAAATACAGGTATGAGCGCTGGCTGAAATAACATCATTTTTATTTATATCTTTCACATCTACTGCAGTCAGATTCACCCGTGTTCACTCTGAAGGAATCACTCACAATGGCTGGGCACTTGTAATGACACATCAAGGATGTTAAGAGGCTAAAAGCAGGTTTAAAACTTGCCCCATTGAAGTCAACAGGGTGCAAATGTTAAAAAGAGGATAACACGGTGTAGGCAGTACCGATTTTTGTCGTTGTTCTCTGTATTGACAGCACTCAAAATTTACAAAAAAATGAGCTCAATGTTAAAATTGACCGGAGTTCTCCTTTAAGCTTCCTGTTTATCTCATACAATGTGCCCTCTTGTATCCCCCTAGTGACTAGGAAACAAATAGCACCCACAATTGGTCTAAAAGAAACCCTGTGACAAGCGGTGACTGTTACATATTCGTCCCCTCATGTTAGCACTGTTCCTATATTACCAAAATAAGTTTCACATTCTGTACATGGAAATAATCTACCTGCTTTGGCTGTTCAATGAATGATATTGAGTTGTTAACAGGCCCAAGACATTTACATTTACATAAAGGACCTTTACATTTGGCAGCCAGTTTAGCCATACAACCGTCTTTAGCACGCGACAGAGGATGTGTACAAACTCATACTAAATCTCCCACTTGAAAGTGAGCTTGTCTCCTTCCAAGATTATAGTACTTGCGTTGTTTGCTCTGGGCCCTCTCAATAATCCTTTGCACAGTTCGAATCAATTCTTCTGACTTTTAGGGAACGGCCCCATGAGGTCAATCCCCAGCATATGATTAAGGATAGGCCCTTAATTTTGTAGAAAACGTACTCGGTTACTAACGTAACCTTGGTTCTCTCTAGAAGAGGGAACGAGTACTGCGTAAGTATCTTACGCTAGGGGAAAACCTCTTTTCCACGAGATATTGAAGCCAAAAATGATCCTTATAATTTTGTATTAATGCAAAACCGTTGCAGCAGCATACAGACATGGGCGAGACAGCTCGCGTGCCCATTGGCTGCTCTGCGGCAACTGCATCAGCCTATCGCTTCGCGCCCACTGCGCCATGTCCCGCCGAAACGGGCGTGGCTTAGGCCTATAAAAGGAGGCTCGAGACAGCTGATCCCTGGTTTTTCATCGCCGAAGCGAACCAGAGTGTGTTGCATGCACGGCAAGATACGCAGTACTCGTTCCCTCTTCTAGAGAGAACCGAGGTTACGTTAGTAACCGAGTACGTTCTCTTACGAGAGGTCTCTCGTACTACATAAGATATCTTTCACTAGGGGACCCAATGTAAAACGCCGTGCATGCTGAGATCTGACACCAAAGACCCAAGGGCGAAAGCCCGGGGTACATATAGTGCACAATCACTCAGGGAACGCACAGGGAGCCCGGGAAGAGGGAGGGG
>FLSR01004871.1:21056002-21100221 GCA_900092035.1 Leuciscus waleckii
ACGAAGAGGCCACGCCTCTCGTGGAGTGCGCTCTGACACCCAACGGGCACTGTAAGCCCTTGGCAGTGTATGCCAGTGCTATGCATCGACTATCCATCTGGATAGGCTCTGTTTCGAAGCAGCCAGTCCCTTGGAATGCCCGCTGAACGAAACAAACAGCTGCTCTGTCTGTCTAAAAGCAGACGAGCGAGACACATAAGCTCTTAGCGCCCTAACTGGACAAAGAAAGCTTGCGTCCCCTTCCCCGTCAGAGACCGGTAGGGCGGACAGGGAAATGACCTGAGCCCGAAACGGTCTGTTGAGGGATTTTGGAACATAACCATGCCTAGGTTTGACCCACGCTATCTGTAGTATGACTCTCGAGTCATTCGGCCCATACTCCATGCACGCCGCACTCACCGAGAGCGCGTGTAGGTCCCCTATGCGCTTCACTGAAGCGAGAGCCAGTAAGAACACTGTTTTGAAAGACAGGTGTTTGAAGTTAATCGTTTGAAAAGGCCTCGAATGGGTCACCTTTCATGGCTTCCAACACCGTAGAAAGGTCCCAGACAGGGACTGAAGGGGGTCTGGGAGGATTCAGCCTCCTGCTCCCCTGAGGAAGCAGATGACTAAATCGTTTCTTCCTATTGACTGACCAGGCGTTGATTTAGAAAACGCTGCTATGGCCGCCACATAGACTTTGAGCGTGGAGGGGGCCCTGCCCTTATCCAGCAGCTCTTGAAGGAAGGAGAGAACCTCCGTCACCCCACAGTTTAAGGGTGAAATGCCCCGAGCTGTGCACCAGCCGGAAAACACCAACCACTTTGAGGAATAGAGCCGTATGGTAGACGGGGGCTCTAGCCTGAGTGATAGTATTTAGCACTCCCTCTGGGAGGTCAGCGGGTACCCGTTGAGCGCCCATACGTGAAGGGACCACAGCTCCGGGTGAGGATGCCAAATCGAACCCCTGGCCTGAAAGAGAAGGTCCCTCCTCATTGGCACTGGCCATGGGGCAGTGTCCGCTAGCTGCATCAGAACTGGGAACCACGGTTGGTTCTTCCAGAGCGGCGCTACGAGCAGCACTGAGCATCTCTCTTCCCTGATCCGTTCTATCACCTGAGGCAGAGAGAGACGTGGGGAAAAGCATAGAGCGGGCAGCGCGGCCACGCTTGGGCCAGCACGCTCTCGCTCTTGGAGAAAAATTCCGGGCAGTGAGCGTTTTCGTGAGACGCGAACAGGTCCACTTTTGCTCTGCCGAATCTCTCCCACAATAGTTGGACTGTATAACTCGCCGGAAGGTTGTTCCTGGACAGTCTGTCTGGTCCCAAATTCTGTAGCCCAGGCACGTGCACTGCTCTCAGCGAGCGCAAGTTGCGCTGAGCCCATAGCAGGAGGCATTCCGCCAGCCTGTATAAGTTTCGGGATCTGAGACCGCCCTGGCGATTTATGTAGGACACCACCGACATGTTGTCCGAGCGGACTAAGACGTGGTGGCCCTTTATCTGAGGACAGAAGCGCGTCAGCGGACTTGTGCAAAAGTGCAAAGTGTCCACTGCCAGCATTTCTAGGCAGTTTATATGTTGAAGCTTTTCCCGTTCTGACCACTGGCCAAAGAACGGTCTGCCCTCGGCAGCGCTCCCCATCCCGAGGTGGAGGCATCCGTCGACACCACTTTCACCCTCGAGGAAGTCCCCAGGCTTACACCTGATTGGTACCAGTCGTTCGCTTTCCAAGGTGTCAGAGCTAAGACGCAAGTCTGATCGACCTTGAGACGATGCTGACAGGATGCCCACGCTCTGCGCGGTACCCGTGCTTTTAACCAGAACTGCAGTGGGCGCATGCGAAGCAAGCCCAGCTGAAGAACTGATGATGCTGAGGCCATGAGACCCAGCATCCTCTGAAATTTTCTGAGCGGGACGGTCGCGCCACAGCGGAAAAAGCTCCCTGCCCGCTGAATGTCTAGTGCGCGCTGTGGTGACAGTCGCGCTATCATAGACTGCGAGTCCAGTTCTGTGCCCAGAAAAGATATCATCTGACTGGGGAACAGAGAACTCTTCGCCCAATTGACTCTTAGACCTAGATTCTCGAGGTGTTCGAGTAAAACGGTCCTGTGCTCTACAAGCTCTGAGTGAGATTGAGCTAGAATAGCCAATCGTCCAAATAGTTCAACACTCGCATGCCCCGGAGTCTGAGGGGCGCGAGCGCTGCATCCATGCACTTCGCGACTGTAGCGATTAGCCTCCTTTTATAATGTCTAACACCCATTCCGAAACCCCGGGAAGCGCTGCCCACGCATCTGCATGGGTGGCTAGGGGTTGAATGCGAAGCGCGCTCTGCTCGCTTGGTGGCAGAAGCGCTTCGGTGACATTTGAGGCGGGGAACGCGCTGATCCCCGCTACGGTGTTTAACCGAGTGAGGGAGGGCTGGGCGAGTCCCGAAGGACTTATAATGTCTGTGAGTAAGTGTGGGCGCGGGGGAGCGGGGCACATTTACTGCTTCGAGCGCACTGTCTGCCTGAGCAGAGTGAATGCGCACAGGTTTCGTTTTTACAGAAACCGTGAGACATGCAGAACATAGTGTTTGTCGGCACTGGGCAGTGGGCACGTTTACTATGTTGGGTGCGCGATCGACCTGAGTCGATTTTATGAGCGGGGCCCTGTGTGAAGGGCCGTGCTTGTGTGTAGGGATAGGCACTGGGCAGTGGGCATCTTTTCTACACATATAGCACCATCGGCCGTGGTCGGGACACCAGAAAATACACTCTATGGGATTTATCTGGGCAGCCGTAAAAACGGCTTTTGTGTGCAGGCAAGCGGGTAGCTGTTCCGGCTTGTACACTGCAGAATACGCTGGAACAGTCACATTTCCTGGAACTGAACGAGCGACGAGCTTCGGTGAAAGTCCGGCCACAGCGGGACTCGAACACCGACGCTTTCCTAGGCGTGCTAGAATGGCTTCGGGGCTTCAGGCTTCACCGCAATCCTTGGCCGTGGCCCTCGCGGAGCGGGGCGGCGGCTAGTCGAGCGAGAGCGAGGCCTCGAGCCGCGGTCCTGTCGGTCCAGAGCCGGTTTTGCACGCCGTCCAGCAGAGGGCGGGCAAAGGTGGGCTCCTATCGCCTCTTCGACCGGTGGAAGTGAATGGTATCCTCTGCTCTTAGCACCGTCAACGCGGAGAATGCTGGAGAAACAGACGAGCGCATTCGAGCTGAGAGAGGAGCGTTCCAAGCTTTGGTGACTTCTTCATGCAACTCAGGAAGAAAGGGTGCCGGTTTGGACTCAGGCGAAGCACGCTCCCCAGGGAGGAAGCCACTTGAGGCCGAGGCTCGCCGCGGCCAGCGCGAGTACACGCATGAGTTCCATCTCGATGCTAGCTCTTTTGCTTGGTTTGCGAGCAGAAGGTGCGAGATCCGCAGAGCTCGCCCAATCCTCACTGCCCGATGCCAGCAGAGAGCAGGTGTCATCTTCCCCAGACGCGGCTTTTGAGTCAGCATCCTCGATAGAAGCGGCGGCGGACCGCGGCCGCTGTGCATCAGGAAGCGACTCAACTGAAACCGGCGAAGCAAGCGGGCGAACCGGCGAGCTTTGGCGGGCTGGAGAAGGTTCCGGGACCCGCTGAGCGCGGCGCTTTTTACGGCGCGGCAGCGCAGCGGGCGGGAGTGCAGGCTCGGAGAAAATGCCAGGCGAGTCCTCAGAGTCACCATAGGCAGTAGCTCGCAGTGAGGGCAGCCGCCGTCAGCGAGCGCGAGCGCTGCGTGATCTTCACCCAGGCAGGAAACGCAGATGACATGGCGGTCCCCGTCGCTGAGTGGGGCTCTGCACGAGCCGCAAGAAGGCATCTTGAAAAAGACGCAAGCTCTTTTAGAGTGTGTGTCGCGCCAGCGAACACACACACACAGAACAGAGAGAAAAGGATATAGGCGCCGGATAGCGCAGCGGGAGCGCCAGCAGAAAGCGGCGTGGCCAGCGGCTTCAGGTGAATGCTCGTCCCGCTGAAAGGCTTCTTCAGACAGCGCGGCTTCTCTCGGGATCCAACGATGCGTGAGCTTCGCTGAAGAGATGAAAAACCAGGGATCAGCTGTCCTGAGCCTCCTTTTATAGGCCTAAGCCACGCCCGTTTCGGCGGGATATGACGCAGTGGGCGCGAAGCGCCCTCATTGGTCTGATGTCACTATAGGCCTCGCTCGATAGGTGATGCAGTTGCCGCAGAGCAGCCAATGGGCACGCGAGCTGTCTCGCCCATGTCTGTATGCTGCTGCAACGCGTTTTCCATTAATACAAAATTATAAGGATAATTTTTGGCTTCAATATCTCGTGGAAAAGAGGTTTTCCCCTAGCGTAAGATACTTACGCAGTACGAGAGACCTCTCGTAAGAGAACAAATAAAGGTTTATATAAGGCCGGGCTGAATGAATAAGCACTGTTATTGCATCCCCAATACTACAGATCGGACCCTCAGTCACCTCAATATAAACAAGAAATAGTGTAGATTATATTAGTATCAATTCAATACCCCTGGTTGATTCAACAAGCCATATAGAAATACAAATGATAGAAAATTAGATAAACAAATCCCTCATTTTAAACCCTGTCCTTGTACGCCACCTCGTAACACGGATGACTGCTGCTTTTAACCTTATTTACATTATCATCGTCCTTAGAAAGAAAGAATAAGAAAGTACGAAAATAAGAAAATGAAAACACCCTCCATATTTACCACGTTATTGTAGTTTCCGCTACTTCCACCGTCTGCCTAATTTTGTTCATCCTTGGGATAGGCTGTCATTTTCACCAATTGAACAGACATTCCAGTTTTCTTGTATTCAGCCATGAAAAACAAAATTATCAGAATAACACATACAATCATAACTCCTATATATTCTTGGCGTTGAGCCCTCTGAAATCAATACAAAATCTCTGTCCACCATCTTTCTTTGGGACTAATACTACAGGAGCAGCCCAAGGAGAAAATGAAGGACGCATGATCTTCTTATCCACCATCGACTTAATCTCCTGATCAATGAAGACTTGTTTTTTTTTGTGACACACGGTAAGCTCTCTTACGAACAGGTACCTCGTTGGTGGTGATAATGCAATGTTTAACTACCTTGGTGTGTCCTATTTCACTTGTGCAGACAGTAGGCCATTCTTGGAGTAGGTTATGAAGTTGTGACTGGTATAGGGAATTTGTATCAGCGTTGGTGACCAGCTGTGAATATATTGCCTGGTTTCTGTCGTTTCTTCTGGAATGGGTAAGGCAATTAAGGCCATGTCCACACTAATTCGTTTTTGTTTGAAAATGTATATTTTTCTCTCTGTTTTGGTCTTCCGTCCACATTGAGACGGCGTTTTTATTAATGAAAACAAAGCTTTTTTGAAAATGCACTCCAATGTGGATACATTTGAAAACACCGTTTTCATGTTGTAGTGTGGACTGTGAAACCGGTGGTATTTAAAAACGATGACGTAAATTTAGTCATGTGACGCATATTGTACCAATAGATATTCATGTTTATACCAGTATTGTGCCTGTGATGTGCTATTCACTTTCACACTGTTGCTAAAAAAATTCTACATTACACACTCTTCATATCACAGTCATGCAAAGATGATAGAATTTACTCACATTTGCTGTCCTGCGGCAATACATTTGAGCAGTTTCGTTTTAGACCAAATGGTGACTGCGTGCGACCTGGACCGCATCAGTGAATGGTAAGATATTTACTAAATAAAATTATCCTGTCAGAAGAATTGCGCGATAACTTCATTATTTATTTTTCCATCTGAATCATATCAGTGATCTTTTGTGGGGTATTACGCATACGCAGTAAAGGTGAATTTTGGCGTATTCAGGTGTTTTTCAAAAGTTTCTCATCCACACTGAAACATCCGAAAACGCTAGTGTGGACGGAGAGCGTTTATAAACGAAAACACCGCTTTCAAATGTATCCGGATTAATGTAGACATAGCCTAAAAGTGATAGCAATGCATCGGTAGCAGGAGTCAAAAATGAAAATGTTTCTTCTTGATAATCAATGGTAGCAGGTAAAGTGTACAGATCATTACCAATATCCAAAATAATTATAGTGGCTACCAGGAAATCCAGATCTAGCACCATGGGTATTGTGAGATCCTCATCTTTCATTACAAACAGTTCAACTTCATACCTTCTTCCTTGTAGTTCACATTCACAACTCCATACTCCCATTGCAGGCAATACTTGACCATTGGCTTACTGAAAGTTTGCCCACGGCTTGATTTTAGCTGTTCTTTATGTCCCAGCTGCCTCCAACATGACTCCTGTATCAGAGTTAGGGAGCTTCCAGTAACAACCAGAGCATGAAAGTATCTTCCTCTGATCAACAGGGGTAAAGTCAGAGTCTTTAAGTGAGATTCACTTTTCAAAGGTTGTAGAATGCGGGTTGAAGAAGGACTTGATTTAGGCAGAGAATCTTGTTCAAATGGGGGATTTTCTTTTCTGGGTTTCAGCAATAACCTGGCTCCAATACCGTTTCCCTTCTTCAAAATCTCTCTCAATTTGTGTTCCAGTTCGCACCAACTCACTCACTTCCTTCACAGTTCCTTTCAATAAACTTCCAAGTCTGGGGTTACAATTTCTCAAAATGGCCTGAACAATCTCTCTCTCTGTCATCTCTTTCTTCCATCTTAGACAAAGGGCTCGGTAGTGGTAAGCAAAATCACGAATTGATTCTCCTGATCCTTGTTTCCTTTCTAAAAGACGTTTCTGGCCTCAGCTTTATAATCATCTGTAATGAAAGCATGCAAAAAGTATTGCTTAAATTGTTCCCAGGTAATCACATGTCTTTTCTCAGCCAACCACCAGTCTTTAGCCGTACCATTTAGCACAGAAGTAAGGGATGCGAGTATTTCAGAATCTGTGAGGGGTCTAATTGCAAAATACTCTCCACAGCGTTCTACGAAAGAGACATGATAATCAGAATCAAATTGAGGAAATTCAGATTTTACAGGTGGATGATAAAATACGAGACTACAGTAGCTGTGAAATCGGCAGGGGGTTCATACTCATCCTCTGCACCACGTGATGATATCGACATTTCTATTACCCAATGCAAGCCTTACACAATACACAATCTCCACATAGACCTTTTACATAAATATACAACACAAGGGTCCCCGTACGGGCCACCAATCCATAACAGTCCCAGCTTCTTTGAACTGGCCAAGCTACAGTTCAAAAGGGGTCACCTTGTGTGCAATGCTCAATTGGTCTCAGTGAAAAAGATCTAAAAATAAACTCTTAAACTCTTCATTCATGAGCTAGTATATACATGTGAGTGTATAGAAATATCCAACACAGTCCTCTGAGGTTCACGAACCCCAACAGTTCAGAAAATGAAAGAAACCAGTCTTATCTGTAGTTTGAACATAGGTGCAAAGGTGGATAGTGATGAATTAGAATGTTGTCCAACGCTTAGTTGTTTGGTGAGTCGTAAGGTTTCCCAGCAAACAAATCAGAAGAGTGCTTCAGTAGTATAAGCAGGGTGTTTGGTCATAAACACTTAGCAGTATCCACAGCTGATGAGCAATAGTTACATCCCAAACAAATCCTGTTTGATTAGGAAACAAACAGTTTCTCAAACAGGATTGGAAAACAGTAAGCAAACAACCATGAGGCAGCATCAAAAAGACCATAGCACTTCTTCTTCTTCTTCTTCTTCTTCATTTCAATGGCAGTTGGCAACTCATCTCAAAGGTGCATTACCGCCACCTACTAGACTGGAGTTGGGCATTGTAATGACATCAAAGGAGATAGAGAAGAATAAAAAGAAAAACCTCCTTTTAAATTATTTCACTTAGCCCAGTGTTTTTCAAAAACAAGATTAATAACTTGTGTATTTTCCCAGATGTTTTCCCTAATAAATGCTCAAGTGTAATGCTTCATTCATCCATTTGTGGCCCAAACTCTCGATAGGCTGCTGCAGTTGCCGCAGGGCAGCCAATGGGCGTGCGAGCCATCTCGCCTATGTCTGCATGCTGCCGCAACGCGTTTTACATTATTACAAAATTAAAGATAATTTTTGGCTTCAATATCTCGCGGAAGAGAGTTTTTCCCCTAGCGTAAGCTATTACCAGTACTCGTTCCCTCTTCTAGAGAGAACCAAGGTTATGTTAGTAACCGAGTACGTTTTTGCTGTTTTTATTTAATCTGCACTGTAAAACCCAGCAGGGATTCTAACTATCACTTTTTAGTTAACTTTACTCAATGTCTTAACTTCATTGTAAAAATCTAGTACCTGTACTATTCACATACTATGCCGTTTTTACTCAGAAATGTAAAGTTCAGATTAATTGATTGATTGGTTGGTTTGATTGACATTTTGTCAAGCATGATTTTCTTTTTTCTTTTTTTTAATAGAGCCAAATTAAGATCTCTCTCTCTCTCTCTCTCTCTCTTCTGGAAATATAACTCATATTTATGAACTGCAGTAGCTTAAATTCTTATTTTGAATCTATACATTCACTACATACATGAAACTCAAACACTAGCACATCACGTAATAATGTGGCTTCAACATAGCATGAAATAGCACTTCAAATAGTTAAACTCATGTTCAACTCCGATTGGTTTTTAGATTATGCAGTACGAATCTCATCAATACATTTTACACAATGCATTAAACAACTGAGTTACAGCAGAAAAAAACTGAAAAGTAAAGATAACTTTTACATACTTAACTCAATCATATCTTTCACGCCATGTCTGCTAGTAACACACGTGTAAAACACTCACCGGAGACAAATCATACAAGTAGATAAACTCCTTGTAGTAATTTCGACACTCTGCTCTGGTATTCTTGCCTTAGAAGTAGGTTTGGTGAGAAAACACTTCTTAACTAGCTCTTAAATGTTATCTGTATCTTTATTCCGTATGAGAAATCTAAATAAAGCTTCAGCTCACTATCGTTCTGCTGTTCGCAATCTTTTTCTTCTTCAAGAATCAGTGCAACAGTTTCCCCTCTGTGAAGCGCCACTACTGCCACCTACTGGACAAATATGGCGTGCAGGAAAAAAAACTAAAAGTAGTCAAGAAATCAGATATTAAACTAGAATAATGTAATCCTGTTAGTAGCTATTTTCGAGTGGGTTACATCCTCCCCTCCTTAATCTACATGCATCCTTGCATGTTGCATGCTACACTATTTCAGATGCTAAGGGTGTTAAGTGACATATATAAGGTACAGTGTCAAGGGAAAGAGTTTGGGAGAAAGCTTGGTCTAACCCAGTTAAAATGGAGTGCATAACTGTGACTAATGGGTTCCCTAAAGTTGGGTATGTCAGCTTTTTGGGAGCTGTTTTATCCCTAGAGGATCTTCTCAACGACACCTCTTCTTCAGGGGCAACCTCGTTGTGTTCTTTTACATTCCCACTTTCCTCAGTCAACACCAATGCAATTCCTGATCCATCTCTAGGACCACAATGCTCACTCAGGTCCATTGCAGGAACATTAGGAGGATTTCCTTTGGCTCGTACAATCTCAGTGCAGGTGAGTATTGAACTTGACTAGCCTCACTATTTCTATCACCTCCAACACCCTCAGGTTCAAATGCTGGAGCTGCAGGGTTCAGTGTGGAGACATCAAAACTCACATTAGCTTCTTGACTTCCAGAGACAGGCTCATTTTCCATCTGGGTATCCTCTACAGTGAATTCTACAGCATGAGACTTTTGCTTTAGTCTGGTTTCTTCTTGTGGAATCCCTCTATCCTGTTCAGCAAAGTGGAAGTCGAAGGTTGGTCGTAAAGGGAGTAATACTCGGCCTCGTCCTCCTCTTCAGACAGTTCTCCATCTTCTTCAGCTTCATCATCAACAGGAAAAGGTGAGTGATCATGTTTCTGTCTGGACTTAGACTCTCTGGGACATACTTCCTTGACAGTGGATGGAAGAAATCCACATGGCAAAAGCAGGTCTCTATGTAAAACTCGTTCAGGTCCACTTGCGTGTTCTGGGACGACGACATAGACAGGGGAGTCTTGGATCTGTTTATACAACACTTCCCACTGGCTTAACGTTAGGTGTCTGTGCTAATCATTTTACGCCGGAATCGTTCACAAATTTGAATGTCTAAAAAACCATAACGTGAAACAAGGCAAAAACACCACATGATAGCAAACGTTGATCTCAATAACCACTGTAAACTGATAAAAAAAAGTAGACTACATCTCCGTTAATGTAATCTACATTAAATAAAAGGTATAATGTATGTCTCAGTCAAAATGATTGTCTTTACCATTCAGAGACATCTTGATGTAGACGTCCTTCCATCGACTCTACATCTTCCCTTTCCAGCTCAGGTTCAGAGTCTGGCTCGTGCATATACGGTTGAATTCCGTAGGTCGTGGCCAGGTCGGGTTCATTCACAACTTGCGCCATGATGTCATTTTGGAATGATATGCTGAAGTTACCTGCGCTGTCAACCCCCCTCCTTCCTGCAACCAATCAACGCGCCCCTCATTTGCATTATTATAATGACCGTCCACGACAGCCAAAACATCGCATCAGATCTCGCGAGACAATAATGCCTTTAGAAATAAGGGTCTGAGGGGCTCTGTGTTGATTTTTTTTCCACTTTTCTTTTTTAGAAGTGCCTAAAATACTATAATAGAGCATTTGGGTATCCAAGGTAACACAACATTATGACTCCTTTAATGAAAATAATGTCAAAGTCAGTCAGAATAATGAAATCTAACAATTTATTATGTCAGGTAAATTTATCATGCCAATTTCATAATCAATTCAAAGATAATCGATCCAAAACATCAAGTACTCTGGAAAATGAGAAGAGATGCAAACCCAACATTTTGAAATACTGTACATGAGGCAGAGAGATCTCTCTCTCAGCCTCACGGGCGAATCTGAGTTACAGAAAAGGCCTCGATCTCCCTGTTGCATTTCATTATATAGACAAACCTTTCACATGGAAACATGTGCTAACAAAAGAAATTTGCATTCAGAGGTTATACCTTTTGGGAGTCTGTGACCATTTGTCTAGAGACCACCTTCCTTTGTAAGTCAGTTATCTTTAAACTATCAAAAAGCTTATTACCTTTTGTTTTACTTATTGGAAATGAGACATTTGTACCAGTCGCACTGTGACATTTTAAATGATATCAACATGAAAAATACTCTGTGATAATCATTCCCATTAAACTATACATTTTCTTGGGTGAATTCAGGTGATCATCTGAGCATGAGAGAGAGAGGCGGTGAGGGGAGAGGGAAAGAGATGTAGATTAGGATGACTCGGAGGTGAGACTTTCGTCTCGATGGTGCACGAGGGCCAGTTCTGGAAGAAGTAGTCTGGAGCTTACTGTTTTCTATATGTCCTTTGTTGTCCACTCTTGTTGTATTGTTTGTTCTAACATGATGTGATCACTGTTCTTGTCTTTGTCTTTCTGTATATAGTCTGTGTATAGTGTCTCTGTATGTATTTATTAATTAACACCAACCTGCCAGGGGGTCTGCAGATGGAAATTAGCCTAAAGCTATAATCTGACATATTTACATTTGTGAAAATGTTCATTAATATGTATTGTCCCCTTTTGTTTTTCAAACAAATAAATAAATAAAATTAAAATAAAATTAAAATAAAAAGTCCTTTTGTCCTCTCAGGGTCTGGTCGCCCCCGAAACAGACTGTCCGGCATTTTGTAATTTCTCAATTCTTACACTACCTTTTAAATTCAACAAAAAAAGTGTCTACAACGGCTGCAAATTACAGCAATAAAACAACCGTATGTATTTAATTGTACTTCCTTCTTTACTCAACTTTTAAAGCTTTTAAATTTGACCCTCCCAGAAATTGTTAATCTTATATCACTTTCAAATCCTCTTAATCTAATTCTACATTGTTTCTTTTTATTTTAAACCCTATAAACATAGACTATGTTTGATTTATTTTATAACAGTTCAATGTTCAGATACAATAGTTTAAATTATTTTTTATTTATGAAGAACATGCTATTTCGAATTGATTCGAGATTAATATTATTATTTTAAAGGGTACTTTACTTCTAAAATTAGATTATTCTGTCTGTTAAAAAAAAATAATATAAATTGAAATAAATGTGTATTTAATTAACAACTATTTAATAGAATGGTAACAAAACTTTGTTTTTTTCATTTTAAGGTGAATATTTACCTCACGTTTACCACATGAGGGCAGCCTTGGAACAAAATAACTAAAGCTAGAGCCCTCTTATCTTCTGTAAATAAGAGGCTACAATCTCAAATGATCTTATATCAAGGTATTTCTGCAGTAAATTCAGTTTGTGCTTAATTTAAAAAGGGGTACAATACAATCTCTTGTATCTATGGAAAATAATAATTATTCTAGAAGTTGCAGGTTGCAGAGGTGAATGTTTATGACAGGAATGTACACTGTCTGATACTGAAGTTCAAGAGTCACCAATATTTGCATTTCTGAAAGATACCATTGACTATTAATTATATTTTATTGAAATACCCTGCTATTAATGCTACTAGGAAACGGTTTATGTAAAAAGCTCTTAAAGTGATGTTTTAAAAAGGGGTTTACCAAGATCTACATCCATTTGAAAGAAAAAGCTGCTGTTACTTTCATTTCCTCTAACAGAAAGGTAACTGAAATGAACTTTAACCACAGCAGAACAGTTAGCAGAACAGGAAATCAGTTGATCTGCATGACAGATATGAATAAAGATGTGCCAAGAAAGCGTGTTCACTACAGAATATCTTCAGTGTAATAGACTGTATAGCAGCTACTCACTCCAATGATAAAACTGCTCAGAGACTTTATGCACTTGTAACGCATAAATTAAATATCGGTGTGACAAAAAGTACTTTGAAGGCTTTTCTTTTTTGCACAGACTGATGTTTCTTGATGGTATGAAGTTTAATGGTCAACAAAGAATACATTGTCTCTGCTCCACCTCTCTTCTTCTTAATCAGTGACCAGGTGAATAATATTCCCATTTCTACGTAATCCTGTGACATAATCAAACACCCATTTACCCTTTCATGTCTACTACAGACTGAAGAAATATTTGTGTGCCTTAAGCCACACCAAGCTGCATAAAGCTAAGTGGTTTCTTAAGTTTGATAATTAATCTGCTATGTCATGTTTATGACATATTTATGACAGGTTGTGTTGTATTAGTAATGTCAAGTTGCCATAACAAGACATCTCACACATAATCTTGCATAAATTAAATATCGGTGTGACAAAAAGTACTTTGAAGGCTTTTCTTTTTTGCACAGACTGATGTTTCTTGATGGTATAAAGTTTAGTGGTCAACAAAGAATACATTGTCTCTGCTCCACCTCTATTCTTCTTAATCAGTGACCAGGTGAATAATATTCCCATTCCTACGTAATCCTGTGACATAATCAAACACCCATTTACCCTTTCAGTCTACTACAGACTGAAGAAATATTTGTGTGCCTTAAGCCACACCAAGCTGACGCTGATGAACTAGTGGCAACGAAAGCAGACTGCGGGGTCAGCTCACGTCGGCAGCGTCTGAGTCCAAAGTTGCCCTGACACACCAAGCCGACGTTCGACACCCAACGGCCAAGTAGCACGTCTGTTCTGCGCCTGCGTAAGAGGAAATACCTTTCCGTACCAGCAGGTGGCAGTAGTCTGTTTTAGTTACTCAAAGCGGGAAACCAGAAGACCTACAGGGATGACAAATGCAAACAAATGAGAAGAGCATTCTGTGTGTTCCCTCTTGACTTGCTCAATACACCTCGTTTACTTGCTGCGTCACCTCTGTGTTTTTTTCCTCGTGCACTGGTTCGCTAGCTGAACAGTCAATCAGAATGGTCAAATGGCCAGTCTGACCGACGAGCTCCGACGCTGAATCAACATGTCAAATTGGCCGGAAAAAAAGCAGACGAGGACCAACTTCAGTCGACGGTGCGGAACACACTGAGAAAGCTTAGTCGGCTTGGTGTGTTCCGGGCTTTAGACAATTCTGACCTTTCACTTTCAGCAATGTAGATTCGCCACGTCACACAACACAGACAACATCAAGCTTTCGTTGCTAGAGCTGCTAGTTCCTGTAGATAGCAATGTTCAGCAAACACACAAACTCTCTAGACTTACAACACAACATGCAACTAAAACTTGTACATGCTACAAAAGTCAGGTCGCAACCCATTCTCAGGATTTAATTCTGCGCTATAAATATAAGTATCCGTCTCACTTCAGGTCCGGCCTCTTATACTCTTATCATCTGTTTTGTTGACTGATGCCTGCACACTAGACACTCATCTGACAGCAAAGCCCACTTAACTATAGACTTTAAATTAGTCAAGTCAAGTCACCTTTATTTATATCGCGCTTTTTACATTAAACGTTTTTTTTCTAGAAGAAAATGGCAGCATCGTCCACCTTAAGTAAGGCAGATCAATAATATTGTTGAATATTAATGTCCCCAACTAAGCAAGACAAAAGCCAAGGCGACAGTGGCAAGGAACCAAAACTCCATCAGTGACAGAATGGAGGAAAAAACATTGGGAGAACCCAGACTCAGTCGATCAGTTCTCCTCTGGCCAACGAGCGAACAGTGTATGATTATGATTCAGGCAGCATTACAGGTCAGAAGCAGGGGCGGACTGGCCATCTGGAGCACCGGGACTTTTCCCGGTGGGCCGCTGGCCAATGTGGGCCGGTCCACCCGGTCCACAAATATATAAAAAAATAAAAAAAAGATGGAAATCATGATATTAAATTTCTACGCAAATGGATGAGTAAGTCGATCGCGCGGGCGCAGCCGACAGGGAGTGTTTTTTGTGTGCATGTGAGTGTATTGCCCTTCCTCCCCGTTAATTAGTATTGCGTGTCTTGAAATACGCCCCCTTTCACGTCTCATTTACAGAGAGAGAGAGATTGATCTGTTACAGCGAATTTCTCTGAGAAGATAATTACAAATAATTGTCCATGGATGAAAAGGTGGAAGAAAAGAAAAGGTGGAGCTGAAAAGTTACACGTAAAAAAAAAAGCAGCAGTTTAATGTCACATGATAGCCTAATAGTATGCCATGAGGATTCGTGTTAATGCAAAATAGTTTCAATCTTGATTCAGGAGTTGTACAGCTGAGTGGTGCAGTTTACTCTGCTGAGTACTGTATCTTACACCGCACCAAGATGATATCCCCTGACTAGCTGATTTGCAGTCTTGATAGTTTTATATTAATAACGTTGTATGTCTTAATGTTTTCTGTCTGTTTCCCTTTGTTTTACAAATATGACCTAATATATGTTGTGTTACTTAAATAAATGTTTAAATAGCATTTATTTTTGTATTGTGTTATATTTTTATGCTATAAGTGGTGTTAAATATTATTCTGCACATTAATGAGCCAATGCGTTATGATGTGGGATGTGGTGGGCTGCTGTGGGCCAGAAAGTCCAGGGCCACTTTTTGGTCCCAGTCCGCTCCTGGTCAGAGTCAGACTGGATCAGAACATTCAGTGGATTTATCCAGTTCCATCTGGTTGGAAGTCGGAGTCCTCACTCTGGTATGGAGACGAGTTTGTTGTGGATCAGATCATTTTCGCGCGAAGAAGAAAGCGACATAGTAAACAACAATGGATGACAAACAGCAGATCTTTTTCTTGCATCTCGGCATGTAGCTGTTTGTCACAAGAAGCCAAGCGCCGACATTAGGCGTTTCTCAATAGCAAGTACGCAAAGTTCAGACTTGCCAAGTCCAACTCAGGAGAAAGACTCCCTAGGATGCGAGTCCGGTAATTTTGCAAATGGAACAGCGCGTTCTTGAAAGCATCACTCAGCTCGCTCTGCTACTCCGGTTATCTCTGTATGTACATTTTAGGCAACAATAAAACGAAATATGTTATAAAACACCACACTGCCTCTTTACGTTTTCATTTAAAGAAATCTTAAACATTATAGCCACACAAATGTGGTTCAGGCAACATGTTTTGATTATATTCACTGCTGTATAATGTTAACCATTTATAACAAAACGAAATATAAAACACAACCCTGCCTCTTTTAAATTTCAAAAAAAATTAAACATATTAATATGGTCCAGGTGATATGTGCACTGTAAATAATCTTCACTGTAATAAAATGAAAATGACAAAAGTGAAAATGATTCACAAGACCAAATATCGCCCGTTAGATATACACAAGACGAATTATATCTCATGTTTAACCACTACAGAGACGTCAGAGTCAGCGGCAAAGGTCAGAATGACTAGCCGAGGAAAGGCTGTTCAGGCGGGGTACATGAGCGCCGAGCGCCCGGTGATCACCTGGATCTCACAACCTGGATCAAATTTTCATAAATCTTTATAAATAAACCACAGATTTGAGCTTTAAACAACTACATTCTCACCTGAAAAACTCTTAAAACTACATTTCGTGACACAGTAACAGAAGTATTATATTTAAACTGTTTATTAAAAAATGGCACCTCTCATGTTGTCAATCCCCTTGTAGCACGGCAAGTGATGATACTCTGTCAACCAATCAACGTCCTGCAGTGAGTCTAGCTCCACCCTTTAGTACCACCACTGTGCTAGGTACCCCAATGGAAGGGTACCGAAAAAGTGGTACGGTACAGCATTTTGGTACCATTCACAACTTTTGACAGTGCAAACTGTCATTGCGTACCGTGTACCAACCGTACCACTCTGTGGAAACGAGCCATAACATTAGCGTAGATGCCATTCTTCTTATGATATAACGAGCACATTGGGTGCTATATGAAGTGTTCCTGGTTCTGGCTGGCCTAATTTATGCATCCTAATAATCATTTAACTGATTTGAATAATAGAAATGTATAATGTTCAATGTGAATGTTTCCTGGACAATGTTAGGAAGACTGTTCCAAAGTTTTGGTGCTAAATAGGAAAAGGATCTACCGCCAGCAGTCGATTTTGATATTCTAGGTATTATCAACTGGACAGAGTTTTGAGATCGCAATAGATGTGAAGGACTATAATGCGTTAAGAGCTCGCTCAAGCACTGCGGAGCTAAACCATTTAGTGCTTTGTAAGTAATCAGCAATATTTTAAAATGTATACGATGTTTAATAGGGAGCCAGTGCAGTGTTGACAGAACCGGGCTAATATGGTCATACTTCCTGGTTCTGGTAAGAACTCGAGCTGCTGTGTTTTGGACCAGCTCTAGTTTGTTTATTAAGCGTGCAGGGCAACCACCCAGTAGAGCATTACAATAATCTAGCCTTGAGGTTATGAACGCATGTACTAATTGTTCTGTATTTTTCATTGAAACATATTTCGTAATTTAGATATAATTTTAAGATGGAAGAATGCGGTTTTACAAATGCTAGAAACGGGGCTTTCAAATGAAATGGATAAAAGGATAAATCAGGTTAAATTAGGTCAAGGGGTTTGTGAGGATGGGCCTAACAAGCTCAGAGAGAAGATGTGTATAGGTCAGGGGTGCCCAACCCTTCTTTTGCCGATCGACTGTCCTGCACAGTTCATCTCCAATCAAACCACATGTCTTTAATTTTCAAGCGATCCTGAATACCTTAATTGGTTGCTTCAGGAGGGTTTGATTAGGGTTGGAGATGAACTGTGCAGGACAGTCGATCGGCAGGAGCAGGGTTGGGCACCCCTGGTATAGGTAGTTGATAAGATGGTACTAAAAATGTTAATTAAAAATGATGGATGGCACTAGAACACTGCAGGTGCAGAGAATCATGTGACCCAAGATATTATTTAAAAATGGGTATGGCCAAAGATTTTTCCACCAATAGAATAATGTCTCCGGGAAAGATGATGCTAACGCTAGCGAGATCTTGAGGTTGAGCAAGAAGAGAAAGATAGCTGATTGGCTACCTAGTGATAAGAAAAGGTATAAGACCTGGGCTGCGTTCAGCCCCGACAAAACGTTGCACAACGTTTTTTAAACAGAAACGGTGATGCGTTGAACACACTGTTCTGATGACGCAAGAGTTGCAACTATGGCAGCTGAGAAGGCCATTTTTTGTGTTCTTTGTGAAGAATGTTCGGAGCCTGATGAAGTCGGTATAAATATGTGTTTAATACTACAAAATATGCCTGATGTTACAGTTACTGCACTTGCCACCCAGAACAAAAGAGGACATCCCAATCGAGTTGTTGTATTACAAATTTATGAAATGTTTCATTTAGGTTGCAACAGTAAAAGTTGAGTACATTTAAGTTAGCATTTTAAGGTTAGGTTAGTATAATAATTCTTTTTATATCCGCGGGACTCGCATCGCGTTTGGAGCTGATAGCTGTCTCTTAGCAATCCCGAACTGCTTCATATCACAGTCATGATAAAAGCATCGATGTATTCAGTAATCCATATACATTATTAGATCGGTCGGCTTGACGTTGACGACAAAATCCATAATTCATAGCAAATGTTGCGTCATCAATCTACGCCTTTGTTATTGTAAATAGGTTAGCGACCGCTAGTGGAGAAAAAATCCCATACTGTACGTTTAAATAATAATATTTTCATAATGATGTAGTCAAATTGCTTAGAATCAATGTAAATCGGTTCATTGTGAAAACTATTCTATTTAATCAGTTAAAAATTATGAATATGGTTTAAAAATAGCTAGCTGTGGAATGAGCCATATCCTATTAGTTATATTTTATGAGATTGGTTTGCATACAATTTATGGGAAATGGAATCGTTAAGAAGCGGAAATTATGCCGATCCATACTCCAGTCGGTAGGGAGCGGTACTGCACATACACATGTCTATGGCAATGCTCATGGAAAAAAAAAGCAGCATCCAGCGGCAGTTGAAAAAACACCGTTCTCTTCGCCATCTTACATCGGAGCATCTTCTTGGATCAACCTGATTGCAAGGCAAGTTACATCTGTACTCATCGTATAAAAGTTGACTGCTTTCAATGTATATATGTGTGTTATTACTGCTGTTGATATCGTATTAAACTGTATCAATGCACTGACTATCAATTTGCATTTATTCCACTAATGTTAGCTAACTAACTTGCACATGGTTCTTATAAAAGCTAACTTTATGAATTGCTCAAACATTTTAGGCTGAAACATTTCCACTATGGTCGCAATTGCCGGTACCCCTGTCTATATGCAGATTGCCCATGTACATTCACAAGTTGGAAGAACCTTTTGAGTCACACATATCAAACACACAGGAAGTTAACAGCAGCAAATGTTCAGTTAACTACGTTCTTTTGTCAGACGTGTGCATGTAAGGACATTTTAACTGAGAAGGAATACTTTGCTCATGTAAATCAACATCTTAGGCAGAATGAAACCGTAACTTGATGTTTGAAGGATGTACGTTTGAGACAAACATATATGGAACATTTCACTCGCATAAAAATCGTAAGCATAATCCCTACACTCTAAACGATTTTAAGGCAGGTGTTGTTAAACTCGCTGCTCAGTCAGACGAATCTGGTAGTACTGTAGATGATAGCCCCTCATCTTCTGCTGACATAGATTTTGTACCTCCGTTAGATGCAGATAGTGATATAGATACTTCAGATGCCTGCCGAAATTAGTAGAACAAAAAATAGCTGCAGTTTTGCTGAAGTTGGAAAACATTTTTCATGTGCCATCTACAGCAATTGATGAATTACTTGATGAACTACACTTCCTCTTAAGTACTGTGTCTGTGCCTGTAACTTGTAGCAGTCTTTCAGATTTTTTCAAAAACAAAAACCTTGAAGTTGATAGCTTAATTATTAAGGAACTAGCTGATGTACTGTGTAAATCTAACCCTTTAGTAAAATCAATAGGGAAAGATGGTCCCCTTTCTACGGCTTATAAGAGAAAAGAGTACTTTAAGGATTTGTTAAATATTGTTGAGCCAGTGGAGTTTATTCTGGACCAAAAAAAGAGCAGGACATTTCAGTATATCCCATTATTGCAGTCTTTACAGCAGCTACTTGATTGTACTGCCGTGTTAAACGGTATTATCAGTAGCCACAGAACACAGGAAAGTACAGACCACTTAGAGAATCAGCAGTATCGCTCTATAAGAGACGGCTTATACTTTAAGAACAACACTTTCCTGTCAGGTGATGAGTTGCGAATTTGTTTAACTTTGTACATCGATGATTTTGAGCTATGTAATCCCCTGGGTACATCGCGAAAAAAACACAAATTGTGTAGTGTGTACTGGATTCTGAATAACTTGCCACCAGGCTCTCATTCAGCACTATCTTCCATTTATTTAACGGTTTTGTGCAAGAGTGACGATGTAAAGGTATATGGGTATGGAAAAATTCTAGAGCCACTTTTACAAGACCTTTGTACTTTAGAAGAGCATGGTGTTTTCAGCCAAAACTTGGGAAGTTTGTCAAAGGAACAGTCCATAGTGTTATAGCGGACAATTTGGGAGCCCACGGATTGGCTGGTTTTGTAGAGAGCTTCTCGGGCCAGTATATTTGTCGATTTTGTACTGCTCAGAAAGTAGATATTCAAACAAGGGATGTTCAGTCAGGTGCTTTTTTTCTTCGAACAAAAGAAATACATGAAGCACATGTGAAGTCTGCACAGGAAACTGCACAAATTTCTTTGGTGTGAAGAGAGCGTGTGTTTTAACAGAAAATCTTCAACATTTTCACGTTAACACAGGCTATCCCCCAGATATAGTTCATGACTTATTTGAGGGTATTGTCCCTTCTGAACTGGTACTATGTTTCAGTGTTCTCATCTCTAAGAAGTATTTCAGTCTTGAATGTCTTAACACACGAATCGTCAAATTTCCCTATAAGTGGAGTGACAAAAAAAATCGATCTCAAGTTATACCGAACAGCTATTCATGTAAGAAGACAATAGGTGGCAACGCCCATGAGAACTGGAATCTAATTCGATTGCTTCCATTTCTAGTAGGAGACTTGATTCCAGAGGATGAGCTTGCTTGGCAAGTGATATTAGACCTGAAGGAAATTGTAGCTGTGGCACCAGTTCACACTGATGAGACAATTGCTTATCTTGATGTCAAAGTGTCTGAACACAGACAGAGACTATTCGAGCTTAACCCAGACATTAAGCTTTTACCTAAACACCACTATCTTGAGCATTACCCGCACCTGATTAAGTGTTTTGGGCCTCTTCTAGGTTTATGGACGATGCGATTTGAAGCTAAACATAGCTTTTTTAAACAAGTAGCTCGACACACAAATAATTTCAGGAATATTGCACTCACACTGGCAGCCAAACACCAGCAATTCATCAGCTACCACATATATTCATCCACACTCAATACATCAAATTTGGAAGTTTCAAATGTCTCTACAGTCCAGGTTGATGTTCTGAATAAGGAAGTTGTGTTGGCTCTCAGGCAGAAGTATCCAAATACAGTCAAGTTCATCTTGCAAAAAGTGTCACCACTAGAGGAATTAACTACAAAAATGGAATGTTAGTTGCATGTGGTTCAACTGCTGGAATGCCAGAATTCGCAGAAATTCTACAAATGTGCATAAGGGGAGATGAGCTGAGTTTCATTGTGCGTTTATTGTGTGCGTGGTATAGAGACCACTTCAGATCTTTTGAGTTGACTTCTTCACCAGGTAAAGAGGTTGCCTGGTTCAGCTTGAAGAATTGACAGACTGCTATCCACTTGTGGCCTATACAGTTTGTTCCAAACGTATGGTAACCCTGAAGAGACACATCGTCATCAAAGGTGTGATTTATAAGACTTCCAGTACCTTTTAAAAGAATGTAGTAACTTTAACATATCAATGTTTAATTTATTAATAAGACAATTCCTATGTTTTTTGGGTCTGCATTCTAGATAAAAAAAAAGCAGGATGGCAGGACCAGTTAGCTTCAGAGTCCTTTTTGGAAGTTAAGATGATGCAAGAAAACTAACCATTAAATCCGGAATACCGACTTCTGTGGATGAATTGGCTTTTGAAATTAAGACCTTCTTTGGAGTAACAGAGCAGTTTAGGCTTCAATACAAAGACGTAGAGTTTGGAAACGAATTCATGAACCTCTTATCAATTTCTGATATTCAAGATCGCAGTACTTTGAAAGTGGTATACTTACCTTGTGAGGCTACCACCTCCGCAATATCCTCAGCTCCATCCACTAAAGATAACTGCTCCACAATCCCAGTTACTCCCTCCAATGTATCTTGCAGCTCCTCGTCACAAGAACCAAGTGATTCAGCATCTGTTGACTCCTGTAGCAGCAATGATACTGTCATATTGTCATCTCCTGACTCCCGGTCTTGCACTTGGCCTGAAGCTTTTGTAGTGCCACGCTTTTCATATTGTGCCGAGATGCAGCTCCAGAAGGGAAATGATGAATTCAATGTAAGTGGAACTCTCCTATCTCTTACGCCCAAACTCAGATCTGATATTCTTGAAGGCATTCAGAAGAAATAATCAAGTACACAGCATATCCAAAGGACAATCAGTTTGAAAAAGTTGCTGAGGCCTTGATACAAACCCATCCATGTTTGCGTGAGAAAGGAACTCAGACTGGGTGTTGTGGATGGAAGCACTATATTAAGATAAAGATGATGAACTTCCGCACCAAGCTTGGCCGAGCTGGACACCCAGAAGTCACAGTCAACTCACTTAAAAGCAAACAGAAGGCCAGGGAAAACCAGCTGCAAACATAAAAAAGCCACGGAGGGCAGAGGTTAATTTCTGTCCAAACCATCCGAGAGGTGAAACCAATGACAGCCTGGAGGTGGAAAGGGTTGCTCTATTGACTGAGGTAAAAAAAAAGAATAACGAGACCGTGATCAAGGAAAAGATGCAGCGTACCTTCTCATACCGACGACAAGAAATTCTTCAGGAGCCAATGATTACAGAGGTCCGAAACAGATGGCCAGCATTGTTTGAAATTGGAGAAGTGTAGTTAAGTGTTGTTTGAAACGGAAGTGCAGATTTATACACTAACACATCTTGTTTAAGGTGAAATATATTCTGTTGTGTCCTTTTTCATCTTTTTTCAGGTCAACTTGGAGTTCATGCGTATAACAACTGTTCCGCTGATATCAAAATTCATTGGTCAACTGGACAAATACACTGATGACCTGATGAAGGTGTTCCGTCACAAAGGAGGATGTGCAGGACAGAATATTCGCACCATAATGGCATTGACAGCTAAAGTAAGTGTGTTTTTATGTATTGCATTTGTTTTCAACTGGTTACTCATTTGTCTTGACAGGAATTCAGAAAACTCTCTCACACACGCACGCACACTTTCTCTCTCCCTTTGAG
Organism: Leuciscus waleckii; assembly: GCA_900092035.1. NCBI lineage: Eukaryota > Metazoa > Chordata > Actinopteri > Cypriniformes > Leuciscidae > Leuciscus > Leuciscus waleckii. Next base: position 21,079,209 of record FLSR01004871.1, read on the forward strand.
ATGCAAACACAATCTTTCTTACACATTAAATACACGTTTATTTGATTTATTAGTGAGGACATCTCAATTTCTCTCACACACATACACACAGTCTTTCTGTTTCTCTCTATTCAAATTAAAGAACTTTATTGGCATTATTGTTTAAACACAATATTGTTAAAGCATATTCATATAAGAGGTATTAAAATAAGTTGCTAAATAAATAAGATTATTGTCTGTGTATAGTGTATTATAATAGTGTATTAGTTCACCCAAAAATTAAAAAAGTGTTATTTACTCAACCTCATGACGTTCCAAACCCGTAAGACTTACGTTTATCTTCAAAACACTACGGAGCCCCGCACATGACATGCAAGAAAAAAAGTAAATAGTGCACACAATTTAATATTAATTCCCTCGATTTGCTAAATCGTGCGCACGATTACATTTTTTTTCTTGCATGTCATGTGCGGGACTCCGTACAACACAAATAAAGATATTTTTTATTAAATCTGAGAGGTTTCTGTTCCTCTATTGACAGCTACACAATCACCACTTTGACATTTCAAAAAGTTCATAAAGAGATCATAAAACTATTCTGTATGAATTGAGCAGTTTAGTCCAAAATTTCTGAAGAAATTAACAGATTGAATTTAGGCTTTTTTTCACAAACAAACATTCATTAACTCACATCAGTTATAGTAAACGGAAGCTCAGGAATTTTCGCATTGATGTGCGAGAACCAGTGAGGTTTGTTCTAGTGTGTTAAGCAGGTTCGGTTGAGCTTCTGTTTATGTTAACGAGGCTGACTCTGAATAAAAGCCTAAATTTAGTCTGTTCATCAAATAAAGTGATCATGTCTCTTTAGAAAATTTGGACTAAACTGCTCAATTCATATGGAATAGTTTTATGATCTCTTTATTAATTTTTTGAAGCGTCAAAGTGGTGATTGTGTAGCTGTCAATGGAGAAACAAAGTTTTCAGATTTCATCTAAAGAGATCTTCATTTGTGTTCTGAAGATGAACAAAAGTTGAACAAAATCAATGTCAGAATTGTCATTTTTGGGTGAACTATCTCTTTAAAATTTAGCCTTACTTAAACTTTAAGTTAATAATTAATGACGTTTTTTGTGATCTCCTTATGCTTGTTTGAGAATGAAGACATAAACACCAGGCGTGATTGTATCCTGAGGTGCCTAAGTGTCTACTCAACAAAGACATCGAGACACTTGTCAAAGAATATGTGGTAAAGTGTGTGTCAAGCAATTCTTTTCATGTTACAAATTTAAATTTTCATTGATTGTTATGTTAATTTTCTCATTGGTATCACAGTCTAGCTTATGCCCTTGTGTGTAGTGTGCAGCGAAAGATTAAACTATGCAGCAATCAGTACAGAGCATGATTGATCAAACTAGAAATGACCTGGATAAATGATCCAGTTGGTATTACAAAGTAAGGAAAATATGAAATCAGAATCATGAAACACTCACATCATTATGCTGATCTCAGATTTGGTGTAGATAGGGAAATGAATATGTTATTCATGGCAAAACAGTACAATTATCATTTCAATTACATGACTGAATCAATAGGAAAGAAACTGCCTGTTACAAAATAAAACGGGAAAACTTGGAACACATTGGGAACTTATTTTCTTTGTTTATCCTCCAGGACTCTGAAAGTGGGAGGCTGAGTCTCTCATTGCACAGACAACAATGGGCATCTATGTCATTCGAGCGGAGGGCGCTGGTCCTGAAGAAGAACCTTCAGATGTTGGTGTTGTTCTTGAAGGTGTTGAAGTTCTGCAAAACCTGCCAAGTGCTTTTTGGACTAATTTATGCCCTTAACTTAAACTATCCAAAGGACCTCAAGTGCACATTTGAAGCATTTCAGAAAATCCTGATGGAACTGGATACAACCAAGCTGTCGCCAAAAGTTCAGGAACTGAAAATTAAGATGCTTCAGTGATTCATTGACAGATACGCTGATATCTTTCCTCTTGACTTGTTGCACTTTTTCTACTCGTTTGAGATTTTGTTGTTGTTTCTGCTGTAGAACCTTTTATACACTTGTATTCCTAATATGTAAACATGGTTAAAAAGTGTGATGGCGCAAAACCACTCAACCTGAGTGTTATGGCATTTTCTGGTGACCACCACCCTTTCGTTCCAAATTATTGCATGTCACACATATGTGAAAATGTTAGCGTAATAAAAGTAAGTGTTGTCCTGAATCAGATTTGACCAAAATGTTATGTCTACCTCAAGTTTTACAGTTTTTAAGCAGTTCTTGAGGAAATCTATCTTGTTTTGCTGTAGAACCTTTTATACTCCTGTACTCCTAACATGGAGACATGCGTAAAAAAGTGTGGTGGTGCAAAACCACTCAACCACTGAGTCTTATTGCATTTTCTGGTGACCATCACCCTATTTTTCCAAATTATTGCACGCACAGATTTGTGAAAATGTTTGTGTAATGTTAACAAGTGTTGTCATTGAATCAGATTTGACCTGATTTTTATGTCTACCTCAAGTTTTGCTGTTTTTTTAAGCACAGTTCTTGAGAAAAAGTACTATGTCTGCAGTCTGTTAAAATCCTTTGCATTTATTTGTTAAAGGATGATTGTTGCAAAAAAATAAAAAAAATAAAGTAGTGCATTTAACACATTGGGTGTGTTAAGTAAAGAATGAAGGTACTTTATTTTTTGTTGATGTTGCACACAACACAGCATAAGTGAGCACAGACTTTTGAGCTTGTTATTTCTAAAATAAAAATGTGAAATGAGGTGACCCTCTGGCCATTCTTTTTTGTGTTATATATTGTGATTGGGGAGGGGAAATGGTGATGAATAAGTAAATACAAATTTATAAATATGATTTTAAAATACATTGGGTTTATTAATACAAATTACTTAAATGTGATGCATTTTAAGTAAATTAGGTTTATTACATAAACCCCTTTCTTATTCATTTAAAATAAATTGGATTCATTGAAGATATTACATAAACCTAATTGTTACTTGTTTTATTTATATAGGACTTACATATATTTATCACATTAAGTTTATTAATATGTTTACGTTAAAAATACGTAATCCAAATGGATGGAAAATTTATATGCAATCAAATTACATAAATCTTATTTATTAGGCCTAAATATTTTTTTGAGTGTACATATTGCATTATAAAAGTATTTTAATACATTAAATGTTAACTGTTATATATTATAATGCATGCATGATCTAATGATTAATTGTAATATTATCTATTCATTGTTACACCTTTAGAAATTATAATACATGAAAACTCATGACAAACAACCAATTCTAGATGTAACAAGGATTTGTAAATTTTATAATGCATGTTAACTTTGGTTACAATAATATATGAAAAAAATATAAAGCATTATTATCTACATTACTGAAACCTTTATAATGCATTATACATAAAGGCTTCAAGTAAAGTTTCACCCAATATCTAATAATCATTATTATTAATAAATGTTCTTGTTTCCACTGTAAAACACTTTCTGAAATCTAAATTGTATTTTTTTATTAGATGATTAAATAGACAGACTTACCGATCACCAGTTTAGTTCCTCCACCGAAAGTCCACCACAGTGATACAATCTAATGAAACGCTCGTACAAAAACCTCTATTCCACTCGAGTGAACACACACTCCAGCAGAGAGAGAGAAACAACACTTCAACGATTTTACTCTGACCATCAGTGGAGTCCAGACTGAAGATACAGGAGATTATTACTGTCAGAGATTACACTGGCCGGGCAGCACTAGATGGTTCACACAGTGATAAAGAGTCGTACAAAAACCTCTGTCAGTCAGACGTCACAGTGACTGCACTGATACAGCTGAGAGAAACTGCAGCTGCTGATGGAGGATCACAAACTCAAGTCACCTTTATTTATACAATAAAGATTGTTTGAAAGCAGCTTTACAGTGATAACAGGAAAATAATGCAACAAAGTTTGTTTCTGCTGTACAGCAGATCTAGAAGAAAATATCGTCCAAGTCCAGCTTGGTGGTTAAAATAGCCCCACATCACCATACCTAGGCCAAAAACCTTGGGAGAAACCAGACTCAGTCGCTCAGTTCTCCTCTGGCTTACGAACCAACAGTGTATGATTATGATTCAGGCAGCATTACAGGTCAGAGGTCAGATTGGATCAGAACATTATGAATATTATCCAGTTCCATCGGGTTGAAGATCGGAGTCACGTCGGTATGAAGACGGGGACAAACAACACAATATCAATGTTTAGCAAAGTTTCTAAAGACTTTAAAAATAAATATACATTTTTACATAGTAATTTATTTGATATGAAATAAGAGTTAGAGCTGATATTGATTATGGCACTGGGATGTTTTATTGTCAGTGTTTCAGATCACAGTATGAGAGCGATGCGGAGTGAAGCAGAAACACCAGTTGTTTTTAATGTGTTTTCTCTCACTCCAGGATTGATCTCAGTGGTTTATTTCATCAGTGATCGTGGGAATAATATACATACTAACTAATCAGATTTGGTCTGAAAGGAAAGTTAGAAAGTTATTGCTTATAGAACTGTTATATAAAGTAATATCACCTTCACAGTCGTGCTGCTCTTCATGTCTATGGTAGAATCACAGGCGTGCTGATATTCAGTATAACTGCACTCTTGATCATGTGACACTGCTTACATGTGGCAGGAGGAAAGAAAAAACAGCACAACACCTTCACACATTTAAAGACAACTTCAGCAAGGGCATTTGACCCTAATAAAATATGGTAATGTCTATTTGCATTAATTTAAAATAGCATTAGATGAAAATAATTTTTAGTAATAAGTGTAAATATTAGTTAGATGCTAGATGAGTGTAAATTCTCTGTTACAGATATTTATACTTATTTATACTATATTTTATACTTATTTTCTAAAACATGAAACAGTGTGTAGGCCTAACATAACAACATATTCAGTGTATGTGATTAATTAAAGTCATAAATGGATGCTGTCTTATTGGGATTGTATGTAAAATAAACACCTGATATTCAATGGCAATAGGGAAAAGAATGAGATCATCAAACTTCAGTCGGTCTCGTCAAAAGCTTTATCCACTGTTCTTCCTCTCCACAATATCTGTCAATCTCGAGTCTTTAGTAATTCTGCCTGGCTCAACCAGACGATGGTGGGTGGAGTTACTGTTACAGTTTTTACTATTGCTAATATACTTTTGTCCAATCTGTCACATTTTCAAACTCTAAACACAATTAGCACAACATCCGTCTGTTGTGTCCATTATCACAATTCATGCTGTTTTCATACAACAGATTTCCTATCACGTAAATTTTCTTTTCATACAAGATATTTCCAAAACCAAAATCATGGATCTTTCTGGTCTTAATTACAAATGCTTAAACACAGCATGTCAAAAATCAAGACCTGATGTTCCAAACCTTAAATACAGTAGTACTGAATTAGTACTGAAATAATACAGTTACAAGTTTACTACTAGTACATTGATATTAGTTACTACATAAAGTATACATAAAATATACTTGAACATTACTTAAGTATACTTAATGAAATGAACCTGAAGTATACATCTCTTTGGTAAGGGAGACACAGGTTTACACACAACAAGGCTTTAATGTTGTCAAAAACATTCTGACACTCATGTGACCAAACAAACAGCTTTGAAGGGCTAAAACAGTTAACAGTTGCAACAGAAGAAAAATTCCAGCAAAAACACCTATAATAACCGGCCATGCCTAAAAACCTACGCAACTCACGTCTGGTAGATGGCACAGGGAACTCACCAATAGAATATTCTGACTAAACACAACTTTGACCTTATAATTTTTTATACTATGTTCATATTTTTTATATTTGTATTCTTATAATTGTATGACTTTGTTTCTTGTTGTATTTGTATTTGTATATGTGCACTGGAAGCTTCAGTACCAAGACAAATTCCTTGTGTGTGCAAGCATACTTGGCAATAAAGCTCTTTCTGATTCTGATAATAGCAGAGATTTTTGCTGACAAAGGGCACACCTGACCCTGTTTCATCTGTTTATCTAAATAGGTCACCGTTGCTTTCCAATCTCACATTTAGCAAGATTAAGTGTTAGGGATGCCTTATCTAGACGCTTAAACAGTTTCTAATAACGATTCATGCTCAGACCAACTTTGTGAATAGACAATCAAATTGTCTAACATAAGGATTGCAGTTAGGAACATCAACAAGTACTAAAGTGACCAAATCTTTTAAATGTAGCAGTGGCATTTCACAAGCCAAACGCCATAACCTTATATTGAAAAAAGCAATCTGGTGTTACGAAAAGCTGAAATTTCAGATGCTCTAGGTCAAAGGAACCTGCCAGTATCCTTTAAGCAGGTTGAGTTTACTGACTGTCTGATTCTGATTTCTGCACTAAGAGACACGGGGAACTCCAGGGAGTAACACTAGGACTGGCCAATCCTTTCTCCAACAAGTACTGAGTCTCCTGTTTCATTACAGCTCTTTTAACAGCATTAAACATATAAGGGTGTTGTTTAGGGGTGTAACGATTCATCAACTACATCGATGTATCGATTTATATTCCTACGATCCAACTGGATCGATCTGTGCTCGGCAAGTTGGCCTTCCGGACGACATATATCGATCTAATATCGTTTTAAAAGGTGTGGCCTTCCGGACGACATATATCGATCTAATATCGTTTTAAAAGGTAATGAATCGATTGTATCGATACTAGGAAATAGCGCATTGGATTTAAGCACGTCAGACTTTATATGGATGTTTTTTCTTAGCACTTTTAATGATAAAGGCGTTAAACGTTACTCGATTCAGTCTGCCTATCTGTGACGTCGTCGCCATGCGTGGCGCGCCAGCAGCAGCGCAAAGACAACAGTCAAGTGGGCAAAGTCTCTCACCTCAGAAAAACGGACTTTCCGGTCCTCTCAGCCGCTATACTGCAGGAGCGCGCACTCTTCAATCGCACGCGCAAATGCGCCGGCACACGCTGTATCACTTCACTAAAGTCATACGAGAATGCAACGTCGTAAATTAGTAAGTTAAGAAATAAAAGTAAAATACCAATAAATTGTTATTGGTACGTCAGTGTGTTGCTATTTATCAGGAGCAGTTTCCATGTTTCTTTACCAGTTCTTCTAAGTATTGTGTATCACCATGGTAGCCTAATTGTAGTTTGTTTCCATAACAAAATGCCACTTACTGGTTATTTTGTATATTTGTATATGACTGTGGTGGCTCATACCAAGATTGTATTAACACAAACTAGTTTGGGACTGCTATTTAATAGCTTAACCTCGCAGTGCCTACTGTCTATCAGTATTTGTCATTCTTATTTATTTTATTTATTTTTTTGTTAAAGGTGGTATCAGCGATTTCAGGCCCAAACATAAATGATCACATTCATCTAATATTTCGCTAGCTGCACGCCCCATAAGCATGCTGTCAAAAAACCGCGTCTCTCTAGGTAGCCTAGGCTCTGAGATCTGCACACAAAAACAGCTGTTTTCAGTCTGTTTGGCCAAACAATCAAAACCCAAACAGATAGTGTTCCAACCAATCACCGACAGGGGCGGGTGTTGTGAGATTTTTGTGTGAACAATTTTTGTGTAAACAAATGTATTATAATTAGGCTTGAGTATCGAGTATCGAGTATCGATTGGAACCGGGACTAGCTTTGCGATTTTCCCGGAATCGTTCAAAAGTTTAAATTTCGATTCCTAGTTTCGATTCCCAGTCTGCCGACCGGAAGAAGACACCGCTGTTAGGGGCTGTTTACACCTGGTCACTTCATTCGTTTTCTCAGATTGGATAGCTATCTGATTTATCAAAACGATTCCATTTACACCTGGTCACATAAATGTGTTTTTGCGAAACGGATTTAAATCCGATCTTCAATTCCCGCGCTTATGCAGATTTAACGGAGTGCACGTCACTGAAAGCAACAGATATGAGCTGCATTTTATTGATCATCAGCTAATTTCAAAATCAAAGACCGCAATAAAAGAGAGTGGCAACAGCCCTGGTAAGACCATTTCTTTCTTTACTTTTAATGATGATGATTGTGTGTTAAGCGTCTGCGACTTACTTTCACTTTACTTTGCGATAGTTGCACGTTGGCTTAATGAACAGATGCTCAGCTTCTCATCTGCGGTGACGCGCGTGTTCCAGTATCGTCGTATCTGGCTATTACATTACATAGCCTATAACACGCTCTCACACGATATCTGTAACATAATAGCCTATACAACGCTCTCACGCGTTTTTTTTTTAGTTGTTTTTTTTTGCATTTTTGGGAGGAGAACAATTTACATATGTGGTTTCAACAACCAGATGCATTTACACTTGTCCAGTTTCGTCTGGAATGCGGCCCAGGCCACCTCCTGAAGTGGTTTGAGCGATCGGATTCATTTTACTCACGTTCCCCTATTAACTCACAGTGCCTCATAAAATGTATTCAGAGCAAACAACCCTGACGTTAAACCTTAAAAACGTACTTATATGATGTTTTCTTATTCTTCGGTATCTTGCAAGTTACAACCATATTCTCTCGTCCTCTGCTCGTTCGTTTGAAAACTGCCCGCGATGCCGGCGAACGTAAAATAAATAAATAAATAAATGATGAAAACACATTTACACATGAGTGTAAACAACCTTATTTAGCCTATTTTACCTGATAGCCCATTTAGGTCAGACTATTTCCTTCAGAAAGACCGTTGGTTAGCTAGCTCATTTAAAATATCCTAAAAAAATTGTTTAAAATAGATTTGATATTTATATTGTACTGTAGTTGAAAACAGCCCTGTGAGAAATTCATAGTAAAGTTCATAAAAAGTAAAAAATTCATAGAATTAAAATTGATCTAAACTTTTTTGACCCTACCTCTTAAAAGAATCGGAATCGAGAATCGTTAAGAACCGGAATCGAAACAAGGAATTGGAATCGGAATCGGAATCGTTCAAATTCAACGATACCCAACCCTAATTATAATAGGCCTATAAAATCCCTAAAAAGGTGGGTCGCGGCTTGATGACCATGGGGAAATGTGGGTCCCATAGCCAAACTATTCAAAACATCATTCAATGTTGTGATAATCGTAATTAATAATCACAATTACAATTTCAAGGGAATAATCAACAATTATTATTTTTGTCATAATCGTTCAGTCCACCTATTAAAATAAAATGTGAATGCATTTGACATTAATTTGTGTTTTTACTTGTTTGTTTATATCCATAATTAAATTGATACCTGATTACCTTACAAGAATTTTTGGCTAAAAAGTCACTGAATCGATTTCAAGTCAATGAATCGTTTCGGATCGTATCGTTCTAAATGAACCAATATCGTCCTTGAATCGTATCGACAACCATGAATTGCGAATCGAATCGAATCGTTGTTAAAACGAATCGTTACACCCCTAGTGTTGTTTAATTAGCTGAGCATTACTTACTTGAATATCGTGTTGAAGCGCTTGTATAATCAGTCTCACTCTTTTTCTCTAGGATCTCATATGGTCCAGAAAATCGTGCAGATAAAGCAGATCCAAGAATGGGAAGTAAGACCAATACTTGATCACCAACTGCAAAAGATCTATCCACAGCACGTTTGTCATAACACACTTTTATCCCCCCCTGAACTTTAGAGAAAGATTCTCAGGCTAGAGTACAAGCTTTCTGCAGTCGTTCACGGAACTTACTTGCATAATCTAGCACATTTGTTTCCTCATCGTTCTCAATGCCTAACATCCTCTCTTTCAGAGCTTTCAGAGGCCGTCTCACCGTATGCCCGAAGACTAACTTGGATGGATTAAGCTTGCGAGATTCCTGCACAGTTTCTTGAATTGAAAATAAAAACAACGAACCCCTTCATCCCACTCGTGTCTCGTCTCAATGCAATATTTCCAAAACATTGCTTTTAGGGTCTGGTTGAACCTTTCTAACATTCCCTGACTTAGGGGATGATAAGCACTAGATATACGGTGAGTATATTTAGCGACTTGAAAACTTGTGAGCACAATTTAGATAGAAAAATGGTGCCCTGATCAGTTTGTATAACTCAGGAGTATTCAATTAAAATTCCAAGAAGTCCGGTCTCTGTATTTCCTTCCCAGCGGAGGTCCGGACAATACTTTTTTGGAACAGTTATACATTTCCATCGAGGCAGCTGTGGTACTTTGTAAAAGAAAAAAACCTAAACACTCAAAATGGTCATCAAAGATGAGAATCTTGGGCCCAGACGGCCAAAACAGTGGCGTCTAAGAATTTTTCCCAAAACTGCATCCAAAAAAGTGAATATTTCTCCAAACTGGATATGAATATAAAAAGGTTAGATCAGATGTTTTAACAGCCACTTTTATTTATTTATTTATTTATTTTACATTTAGAAGGCCCATAGAAGGCCTTGGGACTGAGAAAACACACTGGGGGTGCAGGTTTACCTCTTTAGAAAAGTATGGACCATTTTTATATTTTTCTCAAAGCAATAAACTACTAAAAACAAACAACATAATCTAATAATCAAAACTCTCATTATGAGGACAAAAAGTTAACTAGTAATTTAACTAAAAATGTTTGTCTTCCCTTGCCATCTCTAAATAATTATCTAAATTCTAAAACAGCCTGTTTCTTCTCCATTTGATGATTTCAGACACACATGAGGCTTCATGATAGATGGAGTGACACCATGAACTCTGATTAGAGATTCACAATCAGTCCTGATACTTTCTGAACAGACTCATGATTCATGATCTTACTTTAGTGATGGCGGTTCATCTAGTGGAAGTGTAGCAGTGATGATGGTCACATGACTGAATATGGACACAGAGATGGACGTTCATCTGCACATCCTCAGTGTCTCAGGAGTCACAATAAAAATACTAAATAAAGTCATGATTCTGTAACTCTAGTGTATATTAGTTCGTTATCAGCACAAGCTGTTGTAAATCCTGCCCACTTCTTTGCATTGTCAGCACATGCTTCAGTGCTCTGAGAGTGTTTATAGTGCTGTGAGTTTAACACTTCATACTGAGAGCAGAACACAATCTTCATCATCACACAAGACTAAACTACAGCAATGAACACAATCAACATCTTCATCTGGACTCTCACACTGTTTGCTCAAGGTTTGTGTAATACAGTTTTTATATTGATTATTAATTCTCTTAAAATGTGAAATATGTTTGTTTATCATATACTGTATATCATCATATCATTTTTGTTTTTGTTTGTTATTCTTTCAGAGTGTAGAGGAAAGTATACTGTAACTCAGAGTCCATCAATACTAGCAGTTCAACCAGGAAAAGAAGTCAGAATAAACTGTAAAACCAGCAGTGAAGTGTATTATGGTAATAGGTTAGCCTGGTACTCACAGAAACCTGGAGAAGCTCCTAAACTCCTCATATATTATGCATCAACCCGTAATACTGGAACTCCATCTAGATTCAGTGGCAGTGGATCTGGCAGTGATTTTACTCTGACCATCAGTGGAGTCCAGACTGAAGATACAGGAGATTATTACTGTCAGAGTGCAAACAGTGGTGCGTTCACACAGTGATAAAGAGTCGTACAAAAACCTCTGTCAGTCAGACGTCACAGTGACTGCACTGATACAGCTGAGAGAAACTGCAGCTGCTGATGGAGGATCACAAAGTCAAGTCACCTTTATTTATATAGCGCTTTTTACAATAAAGATTGTTTCAAAGCAGCTTTACAGTGATAACAGGAACATAATGCAACAAAGTTTTTTTTCTGCTGTACAGCAGATCTAGAAGAAAACATTGTCCTAGTCCAGTGGTGGTTAACTTTTGTTGTAAAAACGTAATTAATTTATTATTTATATATATATATATATGTATGTATTGCCACTCTGGAGAAAACAGTGATGTCATCGTCCAGCTCAGTTCAGTCCTCATATAATGGTGTCAATGCAGGCAGATCAATAATATTGTTATTGAATATTGTTGGTGGTTGAGGAGATTTTCCCTTCCATTTGTAAAGGGCTTCGAGTACCTAGAAAAGCGCTATATAAATGTAACAAATTAATTATAAATTATTATTAAGTGTCCCCAACTAAGCAAGACAAAAGCCTAAGGCGACAGGGACAGGAAGAGAAACTCCATCAGTGACAGAATAGAGGAAAAAACCCTTGGGAGAAACCAGACTCAGTCACTCAGAACCATTTATCTAGAGTCTCTGGGGGCTTCCGGTCTGAGCGGCACCATGTGAGGACGTGGTTTACCGAGCTCCTCGCCACACTATTAAGAAATATAGAAGCAGCAATATAACGTAAATACTTTGAGTCACGCTCATTATTGAAGCCAATACGTCGCACCAGGCTTGACATCTTGACCTAACGCTCGCTGAAAATGTCTAAAAACCCCCGAAAAGCGCCTGATACAAGGGTTAGCTCCAAGGCTAGTGCTGTACCGGATGCTGTACCTAACGCCACGCTTGACCGCGGACCCGGACATGAGGCCATCCTCCTAGTAATCGCCGAGCTGAGGACTGAATTGCTCACCAAAGCAGAGGCACAATCCACTGAAATTCGGAACCAGGTTGACCAGCTAAGAGCAGAAATTAAACTAGCCAACGATAATGCTAACGCCAAGAGTGAAGCCCTAGATAAACGGGTGGTCGCACTTGAGTCTGCAGCCGACAGCCACTCTGATCTGCTTGCTGCTCTGGAGCGGGACATGGCTAACTTGCAGAGGGAGCTTGCTACACAGAAAGCACGAAATGAGGATTTGGAGGCACGGTCGCGTCGCAATAACCTGCGTATTACCGGAACAAAGGAAAGACGGGAGAATGGGAAGCGCGCAACGGATTTTATATCTCAGTGCCTGAAGGAGATGCTTGGTCTCGATAAGCCCCCTTTACTGGACCGGGCACACCGTACGCTGCGCGTGAGACCAGGTAACAGTGACCCGCCAAGAGGCTTCGTCATCAGATGCCATTATTACCAGGAGAAGGAGGAAATACTAAGGAAACCTGGGCAGATGAAACTGACTATGGGGGACGGCGATAAGATCCGCATCCAACCAGACTACACACAGGCAGTGTCTAAGCACGGGCAGAGTTCAATGAAGTACGGGGCCTGTTAACCCCCTGGGGTCGGCGTATCGCCGGCGATACCAGCTCGCTTTTTTTTTATCAGTGTAAAAGAAACTCATAAATACTCTGTTGACTTTGATTTTCCATAGGAGTTTCATACATCAATCGATTCTGTTAAATGTGTATTATTTTTGTGTATACTCACAATAAAAACAAAGTGTTGTGCTTATTGCCAAATAAAGAAAAATAAACACGAAGCGAGTTCTGCCTTCTCTCTGCCAGTGAAGTCCATTCCGAAACGCGTCCGAAAATGAACAATAACTCAGCGAACACTCAGTCAAACAGGCATACAGACACACAGGCATGAAGCTTGAAATCTCTTCTTTTAAATGAAGTAATTTATATAAAAAACAAATATTCTCATCTTGTGAAATCTGTATTAAAAGACAGCGATTCCAGTCGAGCTCATCTCAGCTCATTACGTTATAATCGGCCCCGCCCACGGAGAGCGCGCGCTATTCAAACGCAAATGACTGAGACGATCCCATACAAACTGTGAACGCCCAAATATCAGCTCGAGAAAACACATCAAGTTTATTCAGATCAGTGTACTTGTCTACACTGTCTCGCAGCGCTGTGAGGAATAATAATAATGGAAAACGTACCTCAGAAGTGCTGGTATTTCGAGGAGCAACGGATGGAATACTGTAGTAAGTTTTTTTCATTCTCAAGTAAATCGCGTTTCTGTGTGAATGAATGAACGCAGAGATGCACTGTTTACCACAACTCGCAAAAAGACGGTTTAAATTTGAATTGCGTTTCTGTGTGTGAATAAATGATCTGCTTTTAGCAAACTATTTTGCTATACTGAGTAAAAATCGACTGAAATATGTTGAAATAAAATGTATTTGTATAAGCAACGTATTAAACTGCAAATTAACATTTAGACTCCTTATAATAGAAACGAAAGACCTATGTTACAGACAAATGAAAGACAACATTTCGTTGATTAGTTTTGGATAGATTACACATTTTTACTGTAAAATATCTGCCACCTCAAATAAGCTTTTGTTTGCCAATATTTGCTAATATGTTAAATATAGTATGTTTTGTCAACGTAGGCTATATTCGAAGTAATGAATCCTTAACTTTGAAATATATATGATAAAATGTATACTTTAGTTTTTACAAAGAAAGATTACACTTCAATTGTTGTTGTAATTGTAACCTTTTTAATAAAAAAAAATATATTTACAAGGTAGATGTAAACAAATTTTAAAAGGTAAATATAAGCATTTTCTTTAAATAATTTTTATTGTGTTATATTATTGACAAATTTGGGGAGAGGATACATATTCCAAAACTGAAAATACAGTACAATAACCACGCATAAACATTATTCTCTTAAAAATTCAAACATATACATGCATGTTGATCACATATTATGGTAGCCCTGTTTGTGCTATATAGAGTGAATTTACACCTTTGCCATTAATATGTTTATAAATAACTGAAAAAAGCACAAATGTCAGAGCATGTCAGAACACCTCCAGGGCCCAGAAAACCCCTCAGACCCCAGAGGGTTAATAATTTCATCTGTACCTCAGTAGCAGTTCCATACCAACAAATATAATACAGAATATCATAACACTTTCGATTAAAGCACTATCAAACATCAGAAGCTTTATGTTGTGGACATTACAGGAAAGTTAGTGCTTTAAGATATTAATTCTCTGTTGTGGCTTTATGCTTACAGTATATGATCTGTCCACATCTCCCATCTAAGCTTATTGTCAAGAACACCAAGATATTAATAATGCGACTGATAGTATTGGCTGCCTATTAATTAACCCTCATTGGAGAGAATTTTCTTTTACCCCAAAATCTAGTTAATGTTATCGCTTTGGACTGAAACTTAGTGACTTTATTCACAGACATTCACACACCTTGTTACACTTGTGGTCTTACCAATCAAAAATGACCGGACTACAAAAAATAGTTTATAAATTACTTGTTATGCTATATTATCACCCAATATTGGATTCAATCTTTTTGTCAACTTGTTCTCTTTCAATTATGACTGGTTTTATATTTCATTTGCATCTGATTAATCGTAGGCCTCATTTATTTGAGAGTAGGGATCTAATTTTTTGAGTAAAAAAAACATTATTTTTGAATAATTTTGGAAATTTTAAATAAAATCTGAAGAAAATTGGCACTGTTGATCACACTAGTCTACTTTAATATTTCACCAGGAATTTTGTTTTGAAAAACTTTTTTGTACAAAATGGCACATTGTCCGCTGTCCGTCAGGAAGAGAAGCTGACAAAGCCGGTGAAGCAGGCGGGCAAACTGGGAGAAGGTTCCGGAACCCGCTGAGCACGGCGCTTTTTACGGCGCGGTGCCACGGCGGGCGGGGGTGCAGTCTCTGCGAAAAATGCCAGGCGAGTCCGCAGAGTCGCCATGGGCAATAGCTCGCAATAAGTCAGCAATGAATAGCTCTCTGCACGAGCCGCAGGAAGACATCTTTAGAAAGACGCTAGCTCTTTTAGTAAGTGTGTGTCGCAGCGGCGAACACACACACACAACACAGAGAGTGAAAGGATATGAGCGCCGGATAGCGCAGCGGGAAGGCGATTGAAGGCGGCGTGGCCAGCGACTTCAGTGACGACTCGTCCCACTGAAAAGGCTTCCTCAGACGCCGCGGCTTCTCTCCGGATCCAGCGATGCGTGTGCTTTGCTTGAAGGATGAAAAATCAGATATCAGCTGCCTGCGAGCTGTATTTATAGGCCTAGACCACGCCCGTTTCCGTGACGCTAGGTCTCGCTCGATAGGCTGCTGCAGTTGCCGCAGAACAGCCAATAGGCGCGCGAGCCGTCTTGCCTATGTCTGTATGCTGCCGCAAGCGTTTTGCATTATTACAAAATTAAGGATAATTTTTGGCTTCAATATTTCGCGGAAAAAGGAATTTCCCCTAGCATAAGATACTCTTACGCAGTACGAGAGACCTCTCGTAAGAGAATTTAAGTTATGTATTGTTAATGGGAGGAGATGTCTTCTAAGTGATAACTATACATCAGTATCTATCAAGGGTAAAGCGGTGGTTGACTATATTCTGTTCCATATGAATGTCTACAAATATGTGACTCGTTTTAAGTGTTAGTCCATTCAGAGATGAAAGAAATCGCAAGAAAGGTAAATGTTTTTGAAAAAATATGTTTTTGAAAGTAAATTATGAGCAGTGTGGATACAAAAATTCCATATAATTTCAAATTTACTGGGCCAAATGTACTATTTGTTTTTATTCTGTGGTCTTTCAGAACAGCGCCACTGAGCCCGGGATCAGACAGTCCCACCTCCACCTCCACCCCCACCCCCATCAAAAAAGGCCCAGAGGTCATTGGGGAGTCTGCTGAAGAGCAGCAACACCACACCAGCTGTACAGGTTCTGGTAGATGCCGTCACAGCTCCTCCTCACCCCCGCAAGATGGCAAGAAAGTATCTGTGTATCCCTGCAACTAGTTCACCATTACAGAGAATATTTAGTACAGGGGGAAATATTGTGACGGCTCATCGTTCACGGCTTAAACATGTTTAAAAATATAAGTACTGGCCAAAAGTTCGGACATTACTTTTTTTAATGTTTTTGAAAGAAGCCCTTTATGCTCATCAAGGCTGCATTTATTTGATCTAAAATACAGAAAAAACTGTAATATTGTGAAATATTACTACAATTTGAAATAATGGTTTTCTATAATGATATTGTAACGGTCACCCGCTGGAGTGCCCTTGAGAGACACCAGAGGACATTCCACATCAGACTATTGTCATTCCCTCACAAACTACATTTTCCATAACTCACTGCTCTTCATCCATTATGACCTTCACCTGTGTCTCATTATCTTGTTTAGCTCACCCCATAACGCCTGGTTTTCTCATTCATTCTCTGCAAAGTCTTGTTTAGTGTTACACTGCAATTCTGAGCATTCTCCCTGGTTTCATGTCTTTTGGTTTTGGATTTCCTGCCTGTTCAGTAGATTACTCTTTTGCCCGTGTTCCCTGCCTTGTTGTGTTTGTTTGTATGGACTGCCGTTAGAGGCCAGTGTTATTGCTGCTGCACAAGGCCTCATAAACGTGCTAACGCAAAACATTCAGCAGCATCACACCCCAGCACAGCAGAATCCAGTGCAGTCACATGAGCACCAGAATCGACAACAGGCACAACCAACAAAACAAAATGTGCAGGAGGAGATGGCCAGGTGTCTTTAATTTTATTTGTGGTCATAATATGTTGGACTTATTTGATGGAGAATTGTATTTCATAATGTTGATTTATACTCTTCTGTTAACCTCCTAAACATGCAGGTCATTTCCTGGCTTCTTTACAAAAAGGAAAGGCAAAAACCGCTTTTCACCCTTACAAGCCACTCCAGGGAAGCCGAAAGTCTGTAAGATATTCAGTGTGTATGTATATTTGGTGAATAAGGGCTGTACCAGCACGCCTTCTGCAGCTGAAGAGCTGGAGTTGAGCCAAGCAGGGCTGGGGAAGAGGTCCCTCACTTTGACGGATGATATGAGCCATGCAATGGTATTGCAACCACTCTTTTAATTGAAATTAATCATCATTTTGGCATTACAGTACACACTATTATTAAACTTGTCAATATAGTTATTGTGATGCTATTACTATACAAAACAATTTAAAGTATTATACTGTTATTTGTTTTATTATACTACCATTTTTTTTTAAACCTCCTTTTCCCATTTCTGTTATAAATTTCTCAGGTAAATAAAATTCTCATTGAAGAATATCCCAAAATGGAGGGGGTGGAAGGGTGGTTGTTCTACAAGGCTTCAGGTGCATACCATTTTCAAACACCTTTCATTTTGATGGTGCAGGTACACCAACATTCAAAATTCTTTCTCTCACTTTCTGTATATGCAGGTGGCCACGGTAGAAGAAAATTGCTTGCCATTCCTCCTGATGTAGACGGTTATACAGGTAGACTGATTCGCAGTGTTTCGGGTGCTGGGAAGACGACAATGTACATTGTTCCACTGCAGCAGGACCTTGATCTTACTCCACTGCCATCTGATGCCACTGAATTTCAAAAAATGCCTAAGGCTGCATGCCAAGTGTGCAAAGAAAACATGCCTCTGCATATCCTAGCATTGCACGTCGAGGATTGTATGGAGTCTGCAGCAGATGATGATGAGGTTAATGCATATAACAGAGAAGATATTTCAAAACAATACATATATTTGGTAATTAATGATAAAATATCATCACATTGGTTTTGTCTATGGTAACACTATTTCCTAACACATAAAATCTCAATATATCTGTGTAAGTGAAGAGTAAAATATACTCCTAATGATGCTAAATTTGAATTTGACTTTAGGAAGCAAGAATTAAACCCTGTATCATAATAAGATAATAACATCATAAAGTGCTTTCTGTTTCTCGGATGTTTTTAAGACAATTGAGATCATACTCTGCTTGCAAAAAAGTGTCCAGAAATTTTTATCGTACGTATGTATGTCGTAGCATTGATTATTTCTCCTATGTATTTATGGATACAGCTGTTTGTTACTTTACAGGACTGGCAAAGTGAGGTCCAGGTTCTTTCTGTCACAAACTCACCACTTGTGCACCTTGACAAAGAGTCCAGAGATTGTGGCCAGGTAATGATTTTGAGCTGATATCTTGAAAAATATGTAAAATTGCAGAGAGACTCGGTGCAATTGATTTGAATATATTTGGCTACAGGATAGAAAGGAATGCCCTATATGTTGTGGCTGCTTTCCATCAGATGAAATTGTTCTGCATGCAAGCCTGTGTGGTGAAAGGTTTGCCATTCTATCATGTTATTATATACATTTTATTTCGCAACATATTGTCTGTATTAAAGCTGTGTCTCCTTGTAATATAATATAATAATCTACAATGTACTATATCAGTAATTTGGGATTCATTTAAATATAATTTGCATCTTTGTTTTGTCTTATCCTTCATAATGCACAAGAAACACTTATAGCACAAGAGTGTAATGGCAAGGTCACTCAATGGGCATCTAGGTTTACAGATATGTCCAAAATAACATCAGTAGAATGCTTTTTTACCATTGTTTTTCACGTGTGCTGAAACATAAACATTGATATATTTTACTGGTAAATTGAAAGTTTTAATGTGTTTTGTTGACCCTTTTCAGTCTACAGGACACGTTGAACTACAGTGCAGACAGCTGTGTGCTACGCGAGGGAAGCTTATCTATGGCTGACATGTCTAGGTGTGTGTTTTTTTTTTTTTCTCAAATCAGTCATTCGTTTACTTAAGATGTCATTAAATTCAAAGATAAGTCATTTTTTTGCTGCTTTTTAATAGTGACGATGATGTACTCCAGTGGCTTGCAGGCCAAGTAGATGCAAGCAAAGATTTTAAGATCTGCATCACCCGGGACAACCTTTTCCAAAGAGGCCTAATTCAGTGGCAGAGACAGAAGAAGGGCTCACCAGTCAACAAACTCAATGTGACTTTCATTGGCGAAGCTGGAATCGACACTGGAGCATTAAGCAAAGAATTTTTGACTGGTAATGTATATTTAGGACAATCTCTGGCACCAAACACTACTGAAATCAGGTTTATAGGTGCAGTATTTTTTATTTGCTGAACTGTGTTTTCTGTCATTAATTATTGTATTTAGAAATGATGCATGGCATTGAGAGGCGACTGTTTGAGGGCAGTGGCAAGAAGGGAAAGAGTCCTGTCTACTCGATTTGTGACCTAGAAAATGGTTTCTACAGGTTAGTATTTTATAGTTGTCCTACATTATGCAGTTTATGCAAGTAAAAGTACAAAGTTGCAATTACAATGTATGCACTGTTTGTTGATGACATGCAGAACTGCAGGAGAAGTGTTTTCTGTCAGCCTAGCTCAGGGTGGCCCAGCACCATGCTTCTTCAGAAATTGGTGTTACCAGTTTCTTACAACAGGGGACTTTGATGCTCTGCAGCTGACCAAAGATGATGTGGATGATCTTGAGTATGCTTTACTCATAGAAAGGGTGAGTAAATCTGCTTGAATGCAAAACCATTAAAGGATTTTCTTAATGTACAGTATTTCATTGCTATACTGTTAATGCGTTTGTTGTCATTTTAGGTGGAGGCAGCAACTGATCTGACACAGTTCACAGATGAAATCGTGAGTTGTGGTTACACGGGTTTGCTTAAGTTGGACCAAAAGGACTGTATCATAAGGTCCGTACTTCTTTTCCAGAGAAACAATTTTTAAATAATTAATTTTGATGCACACAGCATCATAGCCACTTTAACAGCATAGTATTATTACTGTTTAGAAATGCAGCATTTGAACTTAAAATATACATTTGTACAGCCTTGTCTTAGTCTTAATTTAGTTGTGTGGAAAATAGAATATTTCCCTTTATTTAATCTTCCGCAAAACTTTGTTCCCTGTTCTCAATAGAGCCATTGTTCTGCATGCTACAATGCGTCTGACTCCCATGCTTCAGCAAATTAGAAATGGGATGAAGGTCTACAACCTTCTGGATGTGATTGGGAAGCATCAAACTCTCTGCTCAAACCTGTTTGTCCCCAAAGAGGATGATGACAGAGTAAGGATGCTGGGCATTAAATCATCCTGATTTGCTTTACTGCTATATACTTGATAATAATCTTAGAAACCCTAAAGGATGTAGTAGTAGATCAGTATCTCGTTATGATTGATACTATTATTTTTTGGGACTTTCTGTTATTGCTTTACTTAACCTTTTTTGTTTTGGAAGAATACAAAGTCATATGTAAAGTGGACTGTGGTCTTTCTCTGTGTTCCTATCTGTGTAGTCAACCCTCCTCCTTTTTTTTTTTTTTCCTTTTGCCCCACCACCCCAGCCGGATGCTGATTACATAATGAGTATCCTAGTCCCTGAG